>CM060447.1:23334964-23633612 GCA_030545235.1 Helianthus tuberosus | reverse complement strand
CCAGAAGAGTGGGTGGATGAAGTGTATTGGCTATCAACATGGAAGAAAGTATATGGCAATGGTCATAAAGCCAATCAATGGGCCGGAGATGTGGACCTCCTTCAGAGTGGTCCAACAACACTCATCCCACCAAAGCATAAAACACAAGTTGGAAGGCCAAAGAAGAAAAGAAAGAAGGCATATGGTGAAAAAGAGATTGAGAAGGAGTTCGACAAAGGAGGTAAAATGACCAGAAAGGGAACCAACATCAAGTGTGGTAAATGTGGGAACATGGGTCACAATGTCAGGAGCTGCAAAGGATAAGGGGGTGAACAATCCACTGCTTCACAGGAAATCACACACTGCCACTCAAGGGTGCACCAGTTTACAATCTTGATGACTGATGGATGGTTTGTTAGTTTAGACTATGTTTGTTTGTTTCTCAACTTCGTTCAAGACAATGTTTGCTTTGTAACTTTGTACTATGTTTATTTGTTTGTTCAAGACAATGTTAGGTTGTCCTAACTTTGTTCAAGACTTTTGTTTGGTTTGTACCTTTATGTTTGGTTTGTCAATGATTGTTCAACACACGACTGCTTTATGTTTGGTTGGGTTGTTCAACACCATTACGGGTGCTTTATGTTTGACAGGGATTGTAGTCATGGCTGATTTATGCTAAGGTAATGTGTTCAAACAGAATTTTGCCGGAAAGTGACTCGATTACATTGTAACATTTAGTACAAATAAGAGGTCCAAAATACAAACTTTCAACCAAAACAAATCTAGCCTATTTCAACCAAACAAATCTAGCCTATTTCCAGTGACAATCATCCAAACAAGACCAATCCGAATCAGAACCATGCTCCCCCTCATATGGGTCAAAGTACCAATCATCATCTTCATCCCAATATGGGTAATCCCATGCATGTTCCAGCACACTTCAGGGTCATAATCCTTTGTCGGATCTCCGAATATCTTTTCATAATCACTTTCTTGCTCCATGTAAGGTCTGAGTATCTCAGACTCTTGATCCTCAAAGTAGACATAAGTGTCTGGTTCTTCGGCTGCAACGACGTCTTCTTCCTTACCAACATCTTTATCATTCTCAACTTTATCATTTGCCATACCTACAAAATTACAACCAGGCTACAAAAAACATACATATAAGAACTTGAACAAGCACCATTGCATAGACAAAGTATAATTGCAAGCAGTCAAAATACACAACCAAATCTAATATCTCCACATTAAACTACTTAACCAAAAAAACAAGAACAATCAAGACCCAAGTAATCACAAAGTACATCTTCAATTTGAACACATCTCCATTCTTGTACCGAGCCAACTGTTCTTTGCACTTAGCCAACCCATCCTTATCTTTAATGCTTTGAATTAAACCAGGCATTACCTCTCGACAAACCTGACATCCCTGTTCTTCACCTTTGTCAGCCCATTTGAGGAATCCACATCCTCCAACCTATTATCGGACATCAAAAGCAAGAGTTTCAAACACAGTTCATTTTCAAAAGGCATAAAACATAACAAACTTACAAAACATAAACACACTTACACATCGAAGATACCATCGACCAGGATTAGCTGTCGATTCTGATTGTTTCACCACTGTTTTCGCACCACAAGGACATATGATGTCTGAATCTTTAGTTTTGCCCTTGAATCGAAGCACAGAGGAGGAAGATGAAGACATGTTCAGGGCAGTGAATTGACGGATGGGGAACCTTGAATTTGGGGGTCGATTGAAGATGAATTGCGATTAGGGTTCAACCTTTTATTGGAGAAGAAGAAGGGCAATTTCGACATTTCCATACAAACTAACGGTCACTCTCTAACGTTGAAATGGTCAGGGGGTAAGGTTGCAACATAAACAGTGAACAGGGTGGGGGGGGGGGGATGCAATTATTTTCTTAGGGGGGGTAGACATGCCAATGACCCCTAACCTCAGGGGGGTAAAATTGCAGTTTACTCAAAAAAATCTAACCATTTTTGCTCTTCATTAAAAAGGAGGGAAAAAGACAAAAAAAACTAGAATCTAACCAAATTTTGCTTTTAGATGAAAATGACAACAAAATTGAAACCAAAAAAGGTTTGAGTTTTGGACTAAAGTGGAAAAGTGACCAGCTGATAATTCCTTTTGCAGTGGTGCATTCTCTAATGAATAAAATTTCCCGCTTCCTCTGTTTCAATAAATTAATTTCCATCATTTTAAAACAAAACAATTGGATAAAGTGATGACATTCATTATATTTGAGTTGCTTAATGAGATTCACACTGACCTGCTGATAATTCCTTTTGCAGTGGTGCATTCTCTAATGAATAATCAATAATCATATCAATAAAACCGAATGCCTTGGCAGCACGACTTCTTAGTGGTCCTGGTATATATTTTTACTAAAAATTATTACAACAATACCAAATTTGTAACATTTAAGTTTTGTTATTATAAACAAACACACACACATATGATAATGATTCTAAAATAACATGTTACAAAGTTGCTAGCCAGATAAACTTCTAAGCACAGCGGCAAAGCCTCCTCATATGCTGACGGAACCCATCACAAGAAAGCATCGACAGTCTTCGCGTATATAAACATGCACCTGGATTCAAATTTCTAGGTGCATCCTCAGCCACCTCAGCAGGTTGAATGCTTGCAAGACACGATCCTTTACATTTCACATACTTTTGCATAACTCCACATTCATAAATAAACACAAATTTACTCGCCACACACGACTGCCCAACCGATTTACAAACGGAATCACACTATCCCCCTTGTTTACCAACCACAACATTAATACCAATTAACCGAACCACTATTTGTGTATTATTCATTCCAACCAAATTGTTGGATGGCGGTGCAATACAATGATGGAATTCACTCAAATAAGCGTTTTCATGAACTACACTCTCGGAATTATGCCGTCATCTTCCCACATGAAATACAATATCCATATGAATTGTAGCATTGTGAGACAAGATTGCAGCCTTTACAAACAGTTTTAAACAAGTAAGTAATTTAAATTATCCATATAAAACTATCTATTTTACTTGTAAATAATCAAGTAACACTGTAACAGTTTAGATAAAAAAAAGTATAAAGAAAACTAGATAGTGCATATTGCTGTATAAAGATCAATAATAATCAGACCAGTTCTAATATTCAATCCATAATTTATTTGCAAAACATACATGCACAACAGACAAACTAACAGGAGCTACATTCAGGATCCAATTCAGCCACACTTTAATGAAGAAAAATATACAGATATATAGAATAGTCTTTTAGAAAATTTGATACATATTAATCTTCTTCCAAGGGAGTGTTTGGATGTGTGTTTTGAAACAGGTTATGTGACATTAAATAACCAAAATCAAACAATTGAACATGATGCAGGTGGCAGTGTGTGGATGTACTTCCCTGCTTTAAAATAAGGTAAAAAAACAAGAGTGAATATAACTTTATTTAGGTTCTTAGTTTTATATTTTGAAGTCTTTTATGCTTTTCTTTAAACTAGTCGTTGACAAAGACTTGCTATTAAATTGTTATAGACTATTCAGTGTTTGACAAACTCATATCATTCATCATTTTGTGTGCTAGGTCACCCTTGGGTATCTATTGTTTGGTATATATAATTGTATTTAATTTGGACTTTTATGGATATTAAAACAAGGGTTGCTAGAATACACATGAGTGATTTACATTAGTGGTGTCAAGTTCCAACACGACACAGTAATAATTAGGTTTCAGTTGTCATATCTAACCCGTTTATTAAAGACGTTATGCTCAGGGTTTGGGTTGACAAGTTAAATCAAATGTGTCGTGTTTGGGTTGACATGTTTAACCCCTGTCACCTAACCGTAAACAAATCGAACCGCTAACCCGTTTAACCCATATATTACAACCTACCAACCTGATTAACATATTTACAACATGATTACTACTCGTCAGCCTGTTTGCCACATATAGACAAAATGAGTTAAACATGTCATGTTCGGATTAAACGATTTTATATGTGTGCGCTTTAGGGCAGTATCCAGTATGTGAATGTACTTCCCTTGTTTGAAGCACAAAACAGATACCTTTATTAACAATAGAATAATTTGAAGTCAAAAAATGTAGATGAAAAGCACTTAACTAAGGTTAAAAAAAAGAGCAAATATAACTTCCTGTTTAGTCTGTTGCAGCAGGTAAGAAACGGATACAAAATAAGCTTATAGTTTATTCATCCAAACACAAAAACTGATTATTACGACTTCTAGTCACAATATTCAGTTTCATATCACAAAAACTGATCTTACAAACAAAATCGCACAAATCCAATGCTTTAGACTGAAGGGAGTGGGGCGACTCCCACCCCCAAGTCGCCCAAGGTTGCCATGAACACCGCCCCCAGAGGCGTTCTAGGGGGCGTCCCCCATGAGCCCGTCCTCTTCTCGTCGCCTCCTCCCTCTCACACAACAACTTTTTGGCACAAAATTCCAAGAACTCCCCCCCTTTTCAAACAAATCAACCAATCAGAGGTCTTGGTGGCATCTTGAGTTGCCATGAACACCACGCCCCCTTTTTTGAGGACGCCCCAAGCCATATAAAACTATTTATTTTTACTTGTAAATAATCAACTAACTCTGTAACAGTTTAGATAATTTTTTTTAAAGAGAATTAGATAACCAGTTCCAACATTCAGTCCATAATGCCTTAGCAAAAATACGTGCACAAACACAAACTAACAGGAGCGACATTCAGACATACGCTAAAGTTTCAATATAACGATGCGTAAACGGGTCAATATAACGATGCGTAAACGGGTCCTTTCTAAAGGCGCAGTCGATGACATCAGACATCTGCCTAAAACTCTTGTCATGAACATTATATCTTATCAACTTACAGGAAATTCTCAGCACGATGAATGTATCTTCTTCTTTTTCACCTCTAACCACATCAACAACATTAAAATCATAAGGCGAACGGGTCATCTCCGGAAAGGCACCCCAAAGTTCATGGAGCTGTAGTTGATACTTGACAAACCACCCCGAATGATCACTCAACATCTCATACACGTTCTGATGTAAGCTAGTTCCCTTAGGATCAACACCCACCGTTAAATGTAAATGACCTCTAGATTCCCCAAAGTACCTTGTCTTAAAATTAAAAGACATAATATCCACCGGCGAGGGCAATGTTTGCACCTGTTCAGCCTCGATTTTAAAGTAGAAGTGATTGTGATGCCAGGGAGCCCAGTGAATAGCTCCATTCCAGTAAACTCCCTTTTCGAAGAAGGCCCAGTGTGTATCTAAAGTTACGGTACAAATTTTCCATTCCCTTGTGTCAGACGAGTAGATTTGAATCTGAAACAAGTCTCTATCAGGCTCAAGACGACGAACACAAACAAGTTTGTAGTGAGGACAATCTGTTTGATGATATGCCAGACCCATAAAACGGATTGTTTTACGAACTTTAGCACTTTCGTCGATTGGTGGGATGAGTGCCAATTGTTTGGTGGTGGGATTAAATACGTAATACTTAGGAGCAGCTTTGCTTCCTTTGCGCCCATGAGTAGAGCAAAGAAGTAACCCATTACAAGATTGCACGATTCTGACACGCGGACGATCAAAGTAGGAAACAAGACTACTAAAAGGAGGAGTGCTTGGGTTATCAACATCGTACGGAACATATGTATTGCCAGCAAAGAGACCAGGAGATTTTAAAAGCTTATCATACCTTTGGGTGAAATGTCTGTGACTTAGAAGCATATACCAGTGGTTAGAAACAGATTTGAAGCGAAGGATGGAGGTAGCAGGGAGGCGGAGAAGGATCTCGGTTAAAAGGTCATCGTTTGAACCAATAACTGCTCCGGAGTGAGTCGATTGCTGATCGGAATCCTCCATGGATGCTTTTGAGAAGCTGGCTTCGAGGGTTTTCTTGATTTTGGGTCTGTTGTTCAACATTTTTTTAGAGTGATTTTGAGAGTGTTGAACAAAATGTGTATATAAAGGTGTTCTTGATTTTGCTTAGGGTTTCCATAGTGGACCGGGCCGATGAAAGGCCTCGCTATTTTATTTGTGGTTAGTGTCCTGTCCAAAAAAAAAAAAGTTAATCTTCTTTTGTTCTCGTCTAAATAGCGATGATGTTCCTGCAAAACAAGGTTAATCTTCTTTCGTTCTTGTTTAAACCAAGAGGTGTGGTTCTCTATTTATAGCCGAGGTGATTTGTGAAGGATATGAGCTAATAGGCCTTAGGCCTGAGATTGACAACAAGGAATATCCATTCTATCTCCTCGACCACGAACGTTAGTGATTCCAGGCAAGAGGGTAGCTGGCGCATGTTGAATGGATCGACGTGTCCCGACAACTGTCCTTGTTGTCTAGTCTTTCATCAGCAGTTAAGTGGAGATCTTGGAGCAGTGGTCGACGCAAGCTGATTGGTGCCGCGTATTTGTCCTTGTGTACTTCTTGTCTCCTGCATGATTGCTCATCATACACCAAACACAGATACAATCTGTTGAGCGCCTATTGACCCACTGTCCTGCCACTCGTACTTTCTGTACTATCCGATGTTGCCTTGCGTTTCTTGTCCCTGCGCACGGCTCGAGGTAAGCCCGTGTAGCCGACACAAGTTCAAGGAAGCTAGGTCTTTTGCCAAAGGAACTAAGTGTCAAAAATGGTTATATCTTGTTCCTGACCTCGCGCGCGATTGGGGGCACACCCTTGTAGTCGGTGCAAGGTCGAGGAAGTCAAGGCTTTGGTTTATTTTGGGTATGGTCTCGCGCGGGACATGAGACTAACTCATTTGATCGGCGTAGGATTTGAGACCATGCCCCTTCAGCAATGTTATTGTTTTCTACGAACCATATACCACTTCCAAAAGATATTTTCACTCACTTTTTTATATTGTAGGCTACCAGCCCTTCAGTATGAAATCGCAAA
Source organism: Helianthus tuberosus (assembly GCA_030545235.1). Taxonomy (NCBI): domain Eukaryota; kingdom Viridiplantae; phylum Streptophyta; class Magnoliopsida; order Asterales; family Asteraceae; genus Helianthus; species Helianthus tuberosus. The sequence goes on along the minus strand of CM060447.1, from coordinate 23,626,688 downwards.
TTGAAGCCATCCTGCTCGTATTTATGAAGAGCGCCAAGTTTAGTTACTTTGGTTTTACATAAAGGTTAACTTTAGTATTCAACAAGAGTAAACTGCAACTTAAGTCCCTTTGGTTTACATGAATCAACGCATTGATCTCTTAAATACTTTTTTTTGCCTCCTAGGTCTTTGTGGTTTACAATTTCTTACACTACGAGTCCTTCAGTGAAACAACTGTTAAATATTCGTTGCTTAAAATAATTTTATCTTTTTAATTTTGTAAATAAATCCCTATCGCCCCCTTAAAAGTTCGGTTATATCAAACGATTGCCCCTTAAAACAAGATTTTTAAGCCCCCACTAACCAGAGATGATTGTTGTATATATTTTTTTTATATACAAACTAGGTTATATACCCGTGAGCTTCACGGGTTATGAGTTATGTTAAAAAAATTATATTTACAAAAGAAATTTTTTTATATGATTTGACTTTAGGTTTTATAAAACCTAGATTATTACCCGTGAACTTCACGGACTTTACAATTTTAATTTTATAAAAAAAACGTGTAAATCTTTATATATAAAATGTACGATGTGTGAGGATAAAGTATATTAATCAATTTAAGAGATTAATTATTGAATGTTTACAATTAATTATTATTAACTACAAAAGCCATTGATAGGGCCACCTCAACCAAAATCATATTTATAGTGGCCTTTTTAAGCCTTAAGCACCAATGGACATTTGATCTCATGTTGGGTTTCATTCTTTGATGAAAATTTGACCACTGAAAATGTTGACGATTCTTCAAAACTCTCTTTTCTGGACTCGGGTTCAGTTTCCAGCTCATGTTTTGATTTGCTTCCTTTGATCATAGAACCTAATATTCCATGTTGCATGCAACATGAACAAACATCAATACCATATTAGTCAAATCGTCGAGTTATAAAACAAATCATATATATATATATATAGGACATAGATCCGTTAGGAACCACCCTTTATTGCGAGAACCAAGGTGAACACAACCAAAAATAGCTAAAAAACACACAATTTTTTTTTAATATTTTTTATAAAAAAATCGCTACTTTTAGTAGCAAAACTTGTTTTTTTTTTTTAAATTTTAAATTTTTTTTTGCTACTAAAAGTAGCGATTTTAACTTAAAAAATATTAAAAAAATTTATATATATATTTTTTTAAGGTTTTTTGGAGGTTTTAGTTTTTAGCATTTAGCTTGGGGGGGGGGGGGGGTGGGGGGGTTAGGTTTTTTAGCTATTTTAGGTTGTGTTCACATTGGTTCTCGCGATTCTCGCAATAAAGGTGGTTCTCGCATGAACCTTACCCTATATATATATATATATATAACTTTTGGTGAAATCATCTTACCCTTGTTATAAATATTATTTGTGCTATTTGAAGATTTCTCTATGGAGTAGGACTTGGGCAATAAAACTTGCTGAATGCATATCATGTAGTTTAACGCATACAAATAAAGGAGTATACACTTTAGGTCTATAAAGACAACAAACCTTATAAAGATAATAGAAAAACAGTTTACCTTACAACAAATCTTATAAAGATAATAGAAAAACAGTTTACCTTAATATGAGACCTTGCTAGCAAGAACAAATATGGGTGTATACCACAAAGACCTCCCTTACTAAGCTAATCCTGTCAACAAATATACAACGCTCTGATTCAACCAATAAACTATTAGATCACATAATGGTTACATGAAATAAATGGATAAAAGGAAAATTAACAACTTTACGAGGTTAATCTTTTGTCACTTAATGCAATTTTGTGAGATTAATCTTATGTCACTTAATAACTCAATACAATTAAAAATGATAACACACGGGTTCTAACAAAAGAACACATCTTATTGTAATGAAGCTTTTACAACCTATTAAGAGAGTTATTATTCATATAAATGCATCGTATAATGGCCAACTTCCTAAACACATACTTGATATCGACATAACACTGTGTATCTTATCTTGTCAAGCTTATTACACCCAACATTTTCTCCTATTATATGATCATAGCCCCTAGCAAATTCATCATTACCATTTATGCCATTATCCATCTATAATTTGTCAAGTTTCTCTCTACTCAATTTTTTTACTATTCAATTTTGCTTTTCATTTCAATCCATCATTAAAACAAAAAGGTCTCTTTCATGGAGCAAAGTGTGTATTTTTATATTTATTTATGTTTATATATCTATAATTTGTCAAGTTTCTTGATACTTACATTTTTTACTATTCAATTTTACTTTATCTTACCTATACACGTTTTGTTTCATTTCAGTCCATCACTAAAACAAAAAGGTCTCTTTCATGGAGCAAAGTATGTATTTTTATATTTATTCACTGTATGTTCTCTATTCTTTTCCACGTCTTCTAAATCAATAAATGGACTCAACTTGTCCCACAAACCGTACATTAACTTGTCAATTCTGGTTAGCCCATCAAACCATGTTTTCTTTTATGCATTTTCTTTTTTCTTTTTTATCAGTTTGAAAATAAATATAACCACATTTGACCTTTTTTCTAAAGTTAGCAGTGTAACACCCCGTGTTTCGGAAGTCAAAGTACAAGTCAAAGTCAACGGAAGAAAAGATTGCTAATTGCGATCTGCCACTCCTTGCCTAACTAATGATTGTACACCTCGACTTGTAACCGAATTCTATTATTTGTTCGCTTTAGTTGTATTATGTGGAGTACTTATTAATAATCGCAGTTTAATCGATGTTTTATCGCCAATCTACTTGTCGCTAATCGCATCGCAATCGCATTTGCAATTTGATGTATAGGTTCTGGATATTGTTTTACGTGTGTGTGCCATCTAGGTGTTACTTGTGTGTGCTTATACTTATGTTTGTGGGTGTTATTTGAAAGCGCAATCGCAACTCTATTACATCGCCATCTCAATCGCAACACAAAACGCAGAATGGTTATGTTTAGATTTATGACTGTATGTTAGTTAGGTTATTTGAGTAACTATTGTTTAAGAATATCGCATCGCTTACACGCAACGCATCGCAATGCTTAACACACGAAACGAAACATCGAAACGCAACTCGCCGGCACCCTTCGATCAAATGACCATTTGATCGAATGGTCATCCGCACGGATGACCATCCGGTCGGATGACCATCCGGTCGGATGGCCATCCGATCGAGAGGCCATCCGCTCCAGCACTTGTGCTCCCCTTTCCTCTTTTGGAAGCCTATAAATACCCCCTGTCACATCATAAACAATGATGTGACAGCTCTCTTGTGCGACCATCTTGTTCCAGCTCTCTTCCCTCTCGATTTCTCCCGATTCTTGTAAGTTTTCAACCCAAATCTTGTACTTCTATGATCTACACACACTTCTTCATCATTTTCTCCTTTGAATCTTAACTTTTAACCATGAAATCAACGGATTTGAGGTGTTCTAGGATGATGTCATCATGGAGTTCTTATGAACTTCAAGTTTTGGCCTTATTCCACCAAGAACAACTCAGATCTAAGGGATTTCAACATGATTAAACACTGATTCGCATAAATCTAAACATTTTCAAGGTTAAAAGGATTGAAAGATGGTTTTATAACTTTCTTTCAACTCTTTTACACTCAATGCACTCAAAACCGATAGAATTGGAGCTCGTTCAGGCCTTCTACTCGTTGCGGGTGAAGTGTCGGTCAGAGATCTGATCCCTGTCAAAGAGACAACCGATTCCGGGTTGAACATGAACAAACCGTCACGAACAGTTAACTAATCGGACTGGGGTGATTCCCATCCGATCAGATAGTCTGGACTTGACGGGGTCTCCGTTGTTTAACACGTTGTCATACCGTCTCGATTCAATCGCAAAACTTTCTAACTTAGCAAATTTTCAAAACAAACAGGTTACAGACCGAATCGCCATCCGATCGAATGACTATCCGATTGAATGGCAATCCGCACGGGTGACCTATGACCCTTTCCAACACTTAAACAAATTTTACAAACTTCAGAGGAGACCAGTTCCAATGAAGGACCATTCGAACGAATGGCCATCCGTTCGGATGACCATCCGACCGGATGACCTGAATTGTAGAAACTCTTCTCTTTTTATAAAATGCTACAACAAAAACTTCAAAGTCCATACACAAACACATCCATCTCAAACGAGTGGCAGTCCGACCGAATGGCCATCCGACCGGATGACCATCCGTCCGGATTGTCATCCGATCGAATGACCATTCGTCACCCAGTCACTCATCACCGTTTAACGCACCGTTCATTCGCTTATACCATCGTTCTCTGATCAGGCTAATTCTCCAGCGCTCCCTTCAATCCAAGAGAGTGTTTATCTACTAAACACTATCTGTGAGTATACTCGAACCCTTTTTCGCTTAACGCACTTTTGGGTGTTACATACGTTATCTATATCAAAACACATCGACACACAACGCAAACACTTTTTATATGCTAACCGCTCTCGCATGTTATACGTGACTCGATGAATGCTTGTTTGTTATGTTAACACGTTGATTGTTGTCTACCTGCCTTAGCAACGATAGTACTATAGTTTGGACTCAACACCTGTTTATTCAGGGGTTGTTAAGGATCTACTTCACGTGTTCGCAGTGGTGAACATGTGTTGCACACTCTACAACTCGCAATCATTGGTATTGATAGGGTCTTTATCAATAACTTACATGCTTCACTTTTAACGTACCACATGCTGGTTATGCGTAAATCGATTTCGCTATTATTACTATTAATCTTGTATGCTCACCTTTACACTATGTGTATTGACCTCTATTTAAACGTATGTGACAGGTGCTTAAAATGCTAAGAATGTTGTGCTTTGGTGAATCAAGCTAGGGGTCTAGATATGTCACTCTAAATCTGAGTTGTCGGAACAGTGTTTGTTTTTTAGACAATTATTTGTAATAACTGTTTTATTTGGATATGTTATGGTATGGGACATGACGTTTAAATATCTAGTAATTAATAGTTGTTATGGATACTCATGGATAATCTGTTTCGCTCAGTGCCGCGCCCCGATGATTCCGCCATCGGTTGGGGTGTGATAGATTGGTATCAGAGCCATAACTATAGTGTAACAACTCTCATCAAAAGTCATATTTATTATTTTAATTATCCAATAGGAAACCCTAATTGAGACACACAAGTGATTCTGCATAATCCCTAAAATTTTCAGAACAATTGGAATCAGGATTAGGGCCCCTAAAACTCAAGGGGGGTAAAACCCTATTAACGATTATCCTTATAAAATGCTGTCGAAATAGAATTTTCATGCAACGTCTACTCATCAGGGCTAGATAGGTGATGAAGCAGGCCTACCCTACTTTGACATCCCAGGCGACACGCGGCAAGTACCGCGGATTCTTCCGCGACTAGCGGGAGGTGCCAATTTTGGGTATAAATAGAGGGCCTTGGGACTTGAATTCAGGAGTTAAAACGATGTAAATTCTCGCTACAGGCACTGAGTTACGTTCTGTTTACCACAATTAACACACACGGATCACTAATCGACGCCACAATACAGGGTAATAACTCGATCGCTATTACGATTCATTGTCCGATCGATCAATATATCCAATGGATGTTTAAGTGCTGCCCACATTAGGGTTATGCTTTGTCATTCGTCGTTAATTCGATGGATGTTTAAGTATCGCACTTTGTCATTCGTTGTGAGGGTTTGATCTCGTGAGTTATCGTAAATGCTGTATTGATTACTAACCCAGAATTGTGTGCCTGTTATTAAATTTAGGTTAAAAAGGCTAATCAGTAGGCTAGGCTCTGCTCAAATTAAATCTGCAATGTGAGTCATTCTCTTTTTATCAGCTATTTTACAATACCTCAAATTATTTTCAAAAAGTTATAATTACAGGGACTAAGTCGTGGATATCTTGAATCACTGGCTAGTGGGGTATTGTGCACATTACTAATTTTCTCCCAGTTAGGTTCATTGACCTACTAGGGATAATCATCACTATTTAGGTTCATTGACCTAATAGTGGTATGACCATCGTCACCATTGTGACATGTCACCATTGTGACAGGGCGCCAGATAAAAATAAGATAGAAGCCATTGTAATCGCTCTTATGCTGTAATTAATAACTATGCATCATTTTATGTAAATAGAATGATTCACTCAGTATTTCCCGCTGACAAAACCTTTTTCAAACATGTTTCAGGTGATCTGTTATGATCCAGGAAAAGTGCCGTGAAGCACTACAAGCTTAAGAAAGTGGCTCAGTATAAAATAAAGAAACATGTTTTGTAAAATAAAAGATTTCTTCGTGAAATCAAATGATTGCAAATTACCGGGGTTTTATCCCGCGTTATGAAATAAAATAATAGGGAAATATTTCAGTTTTAAAAAGATCCTGATAATAAACTTCCGCTGTTAAACTCAATTAATTAAATACCACGGGATTTCTGTCCCACGGCTCCTGAAACGGGTCAAACCGTGTCGGGGGCCGTGACATATAGGGAACTAGGCAAGACACGACTAGTCCGGGTCAGTGTCTTAGGATTGACCAAGTCTATAGTCTAAGTACCCAATGCGACCATTCTATGTGATTTCTATCGCTACTCAAAACTAGGGATACCAGTATGAATTGGGACGACTCGCACAAGGTGAGTTACTTCGCCCGAGTGAAACATCTCGGATGGGGTAGGTCACATTGCTCGAGTTGTACACTTCATGCAGAGTATGCCAGCTCAATCTCCAAACGCTCGACCATCTTTCCTAAGATTATCAGCATTCGGCTTTTCCTAAAGCCGGCTCAACACACATGGTTTTCGAAAACACTCGTATACCACAACAGAGTAATTCAAACGAGATGAGGTGTGATTTCACGACCCCCGGCCCGGTTTTACCCGGTCCAGAAGTCGCAGGACAGAAACCCGTGGTATTGGTGTGTTAATTTGTAGCGGAAATTTTAACAGGATCTTTTCAATTTAAAACGCCCGTTTATTTTATTTATAATATCGGGACAAAATCCCATAATTTACAATAAAGGAATTTCACGGGAAAATTCCCTGTTTACAAAACATGTTTATTTATTTATTGGCCACTTTATCCAAGCTGGTAGTGCTTCGCGACACTTTTTCGGGTTCACAGTAAATCACCTGAAACATGTTTAAAAAGATTTTATCAGCGAGGAAATACTGGCGAGTCATTCAATTAGCACAAAACGACACATTGTTATAAATTACAGTATTAAGGGCGATTACAATGTTTATATGTCAACCAATTACCCAACGGTATTTGTCACTCGACCTGTCTCTGTGACTATGGTCATATCACCCATTGGCTAACCCGTTGTCCAATGGTGACGCTTATCAAATAATGTATACAAAACCCCACATACCGGCTGTAATTGAAGACTACAAAGACTTAATCCCTGTATTTATAACTTTGAAAACAAATATAGTTTTGAAAGTAATTTGATAAAAAGAGAATGACTCACATTGCAAGTTTAGACGGGCAGAGTTTTGCCTACTGATTTAGCCTGGTACCCTAGTTAAATAAAGCAAATGAAACTAGGTTAAATAACTTAATACAACATTTATGATAAACTCACGAAATCAAAACCCTCACGACGAATGACAAAGTATAGCCCTAATTCGAGCAGCACTTAAACATCCATCGGATCGGTTTCAATCGATCGGACATTGTATCGTAGCAGTGATCAAGTTATTACCCTGTATCGTAGCAGCCTCTCGACTCTTTGAACAAAATTTCTAAGCAGATTATGTGTGTTTTGAAAGAAACTTTCGAACACAGAGAAAGGCCATGCAATACTCATTATATAGCTGAAATTTGAGTTTGTCGCGGCCCGCGTAAACTCTAACAATATCTTACGCGGCCCGTGAGGGCCACCCTAGCTACGGCTAGGGCTGCCGTGTCACGGTGTAGGTCTGCCACATGTCAGACACGTGGCCTAAAGCTTAGCCAGAAACTTTCCTAGCTGTCGCGCCCCGTGTAAGCTTGGCTTAACCCTTACGCGGCCCGCGAGCGACACATAAAATTCATTTTTCTTGGTTTTTCAAGAGAATTAGGGTTTTAGGGGTCCGGGTTTCCACTTACAGAGTGTTGTGGGACAATTTTGAAGGTCCTTACATCCTCTCCACCTTATTTAAAATCTCGTCCTCGAGATTTATTGAAATAAGTAAGGATATTTTCGCTTCATTTCTGATTCCAGTTCCCATGTGTACTCAGGTCCTCTCTTTGAATCCCACTTGACTTTGACCAGTACCAGTCTTTTGTGTTTAAGGAACTTGACCTTTCTGTCTTCTATTTGAAGAGGTTTCTCGACAAATTTTAGCATTTCATTTACCTCTATATCTTGAAGAGGTACTACCAGGGATTCGTCAGATAAACACTTTTTGAGGTTAGACACATGAAACACGTCATGTACCCCGGCTAACTCTTCTGGTAGTTGTAAACGATATGCAACTGGTCCAATTCGTTGGGTAACGGTAAACGGTCCTATGTACCTTGGACTCAATTTTCCTTTCTTACCAAATCGAATTATTCCTTTCAAAGGAGAAACTTTCAAGAGTACCTTATCTCCAACTTGAAATTCAAGCGGCTTGCGTCGATTGTCTGCATAACTTTTCTAGCGATCTCGAGCCGTTTTCAATCTGTCCTTTATTTGAGTTATCTTGTCGGTGGTTTCCTGGACAATCTCGGGGCCTGATAATTGAGTTTCTCCTATTTCTGCCCAGCATACTGGAGTTCTGCATTTTCGTCCATACAGTGCTTCGAACGGAGCAACATTGATTCTGGTATGGTAACTAAGTCATGAGTTGTATAATTTTCCTCGTGCTTTGATGCGTGTGAAGTGTTATATAGTTTTAATGTATATTTTAAGCCCTTTAACACTTTTTTAGCCAAGTTTTAAATTTATAAAACACGATATTTACTAACACTAAACACACATATGGGCAAGTGCACCCATCGTGAGCGTAGTATAGTGTTGGTAAGATACCGAGGTCGTCCAAGGACACAAGAGCTTTTAATACCGGTTTGTCCTCAACGTCTAATCAAATCAAAAGTTTAGAAAAAGGTTTTTAACTAGAAAAATAAAACTAACTAAAATGCTGAAAAATAAAATAAAAATAAAAACAGATAGACAAGATGAATCACTTGGATCCGAGTCGTGTGTAGTGTAACCTTTGATTATTTCCGCACTTTTTCACTTTTTAAGAGATTATCTTAGTTATTGTAGTAGGCCCCTCTTTTGAAGGTGACGTTACCCTCAACCCAGTAGTTTGAGTCAGCAAGGATACAATCCTAAAGGGTCGGATTATTGAAAGATAATTAATTAAGTTATTAATGCATAATGTGGTAGGCCCTCTTTTGAAGGAGACGTTACCCTCGGCTAAGTAGTCTGAGTCAGCAGGGATACAGTCCTAAGTAGCTGGGTTAAAGTATTAATAGTGGTTTACATATGAAGGGATCAAAGAGTTTGGACCCCCGCCATCCAATACCGGTGGGTATTGAAGGAGGTCCTACTAAATTTGACCCAGTTCCTTGCAGGATCTATACACTGAACAAGGCAAGACTCTTACCAAACCGTTCCCTTAACCCCCGACCAGGTAGCCAACATACCTCCATATAGACCGTGGAGATATGAATGGTGAAAATCTTTTATTTTATATAGACAGTAAAATAATGCCAAGACACCACAGACAAACGATAAGGAATAATCACCTTCAACATAAGAAACTAGTTATTAAAGTCATTAATACATAACCAAATAAAAAGTGCGAAAAGATTAAAAATAAAAAGTATTACACTAAACACTTGTCTTCACCAAGTGATGTAAGAGACTTAGGCAAACATGGCCTTTGATTGTCAAGAACTCTTACGATCAATATTAGATCCCGAGACGACTCACACACTCTATGATGGATGATGGATGATGGTGTTGTGGTGGTGGTGGTGGAGTGTGGGTGAAGTGTGAGAGAGGTGGTGTGCCAAGGGATTGTTTGCAAATGAGCCAAGCACCCCTATTTATAGCCTGAACAGCAGCTCGGGCACGGCCCCGTGTCCATCTTCCTTCTCTTTCTTCATTAATTGCAGTTTGTCTGCATTAGTTGACCACGCCCCCCCGTGTCCGCTGGGCACGACCCCGTGTGCAGAAGCGTATCTGTACTATCAAGATTTCCTCAGATTTTGCGAATCTTTGAGTTGACCACGGCCCCGTGTCCGCTGGGCACGCCCCCGTGGTGGGTGATAGAAACTTCTACAGCTTTGTCTTTTCTACAGACACTTGGGCACGCCCCCGTGCTCACTGAGCACGGGGCGTGTTCAGCCTTCTGTTCTTCTGTTTTGCTTGGGAAGATGCTGTCGGGGGGTCGGGCATACCACGTTTATTCCTCTTCTTGTATTTTTGTTAGATTTAGCTGCTTTTTTGCTTCTTTTGTTCATTTGAGCTCATTTAATCCTGAAAATACAAAAGGAAGACAAAAGCACACTTTTTTCCAACATTAGTACTAAAAAAAAGGTTAGTTTTATGCCTCATTTGATGTAATTTATATGTTGCATTTTGCACACATCAAATACCCCCACACTTGAATCTTTGCTTGTCCTCAAACAAAACTCTTTATAATGTGGCTTTACACTCCCAAATGGAATGAGTAGAAGAGAAGGTTTTGGGCTTGTCATAGAGTGTCGGGATTTCCAAGATTCTTTATTAAGTTTTATTTTTATTTATTTACAATCCTATTCGTCATGATTTATTTAAAAACATTACATAAGATAAATTACTTATTAGGGCATAACATGCCTTTTTAAAATTCCATTTATATACAAGTTCACATACCTCACGGGGGATCACTCAACACTCGACCGAAGATGTATTTTTGTGAAACACTCGAGAGCGGCATGGAACTTACTTCTACCATAAGCTTGCCAAGCAATCAATCCTCCTCCTTTTTAACTATATACCTTTGTAAAATATCAAGAGGACCTTTTTTTTTTTTGGTGAAGGGTTAGGCTTGGGTTAAAGGTGGGTGGTTGGGTTAGTGGTTAGTAGAAAAGGGCGAAAGGCGTAAAAAGCGTCGGTTTTTGCAAAACATAATGTTTTTGTGACTTTTTATTCTAATGAAGTATTATTCAAACAAGCTTTCTTTTTGTGAGCTTTGTTTGTTTATTGCAAACTTCATTTTTCTTTTCATCTTTATAAATTTTTTTTTCAACATAAGAGAGTCACACAAAAACCGAGCTTGTTACTAAAATAAAGGGTTTAAAATAAAAAGGGTTTTGGTGGGTAAAAGGGTGTTTGTTTTGGGTTAAGAAATGAAAAGGTTTAGGCTCAAAGGGGTTAACTATGGGGATTTTGGGTAGGTGGTAAAAAAAAGAAAAATAATGGTGTTGAAATAAAAAGGGTTAGTCCTAATGCCTCCATCATTTACTTACTCGGGTTTAAGTTGGTAAAGACCGGGAATGTATCGTCGTGGCAAGTTCTAGAGTCGTAAGAACCAAGCGGTTATTCACACAAGAAACGAAAAATGAGCATTTAGTTTAAAGATGTGTATTTGTATGCTCAAGAAAGGCTCAAGACTCACTTTTTGTGGGAATGGGTATTTATGTGATCAAGTATATATATAATCAAATTTTAACTAGGTTTGTCATGCCGTTTCATAATTTTCCCATGTTGGTTCTTTTTATCACGACGCTATCGGTTGTAAATTTGTAAAGATATCACCTTTTTACAATTTGAAATTCCCAACTTAAACTTAGACAAGTAAAAAAACGAAAGATTTTTGAAAAAATTTGGGGTGTTTAGCGGTTCCAATAGAGTTTTGTGTAAGGCTTGTAATTAGGACTTGCAAAATTCAATGTTTTAGCATCCCCCCACACTTAAATTACACATTGTCCTCAATGTATCCCAAAAATAAGTTTTTAGGTTGATTGGACATGTAAAAAGGTGTGAAAAGCAAAATTTTATGTTACTGGGCGTCTGGACACGGCCCCGTGGTGTCCGGGCACGGCCCCGTGTTCAGATCGCCAGTAACAGAAATTTAATAAAAGAAACAGAAGCCTGGACACGGGGGCGTGCTGGGTGAGCACGGCCCGTGTCCAGTTACCTGAACTGGGCAATTTTCTGCAGATGGTTAAGCACGGGCCGTGTTGGGTGAGCACGGCCCCGTGCTGAACTTGCTGTAATGAAGAAAAATCTGTCGGATGGCCCTGTTTTCGTGCATGGGGTGCTGGTGCAAGTTTCCCTTAGTATCCTTCACCATCCCGAGTGTGTTTTATTCCTGAAAATTAAAACTAAACTAGAAAACATAAAAATTAATCTAAACTAAACCAAGGATAGTTCCGCGGAATGCCTCCGTGGTGCGCCACATTTATAAGGGTCCTTGGCTAGACCCAAAGCCTGGTCATATGTTACTCAAGTGGGATGTTTTGCATCCCATGTTGCATCGTCAGAGAGCATCATCCAAACTTGAATCTATGACTTTCATGAAATTGACCGGGTCGTCATCTTCTACTCTATTTCCAACTCCAAACTTCATCTCCTTGTCCCCAATCCTTAATGTTAACGTTCCATCATTCATATCCACCACTGCTTGGGCCATGGCTAGGAATGGTCTCCCTAAGATGAGTGGTACTTTGGTATCTTCCTCTATATCTAGTATGACAAAGTCGGCCGGAAAGACAAATTCGCCGACTTTGACCAATAGATTTTCAGCGACACCTTGAGGATATTTGACGGTCCTATCGGCTAGTTGTATGCTCATTTTTTGTAGGGCTTGTTTTTCCTAGGCCGAGTCGGTTAAACATTGATGCAGGCATGAGGTTGATGCTAGCCCCGAGATCAGCTAGTGCATTGCGAATCGAGGATTCCCCAATCGAACAAGGAATGGTGAAGCTTCCAGGGTCAATCTTCTTTTGTGGGAGTTTGTTGAGTAGCAAGGCGGAGCATTCTTCGCCTAAATTAACTAATTACAATGTTTCAATTTTCCTTTTATGAGTGAGGAAGTCCCTCATAAATTTTGAATATTTAGGCATTTGAGTTAGGACTTCGATAAATGGAATATTAACATGCAATTGTTTTAATAAATTTTTGAACTTTGCGAATTGCTTAACGGTCTTTTGGCGAATTAACCGATCGGGGTATGGAACATGAGGATTCTTTGTTGGCTCTTGAATTGGTGGAGAAGTCGTCTCTTGTTGGGGTGTGGGTGGAGTTGTGGTTTGGCCGGATCGGCTCTTTTCAGTTGGAGGCATTGGAGCTTCCTCCGGACCCACGGTACGGTTTCTTAATGTGATGAGATGTACTTGCACTTTTGGGTTGGTTTCGGTGTTACTTGGTAACGCGCCTTGTGGTCTCTCGGAGAAATTTTGAGCTAGTTGATTTAATTGTTTTTCGACGTTTTGAATACTAGCTTTTTGATTTCTAAAATTCGATTCCAATTGTTGAAATCGATCCGAGTTTTCCTTTTCGGTGTTGGAGATGAGGCGAGATATGGTATCTTCAAGCCTTTCTCATCGTTTGTGACTCGTTTCTTGGTTGTTGAAAGTTTGTTCGTTGGTTTGGATTTTGTTGGTTACTACTATTGCCGGGTTCTCTCCAACCAAGGTTAGGGTGGTTACGCCATCCTTGGTTGTAGGTACCCGTTGGAGGACCTGACGGTCTAGGTCTATTATCAATGTAGTTTACCGATTCTGTTTGATTATCCATTTCTTTCATACAACTCCAATTTTCATGCGGCCCACCACACCCCTCGCAAGCCATAACCGAGACCGTTTTTGCCATTTCTAACTTTTTGATTTTTGAAGTGAGGGCCTCGATTTGGGCTTGCAAGGAAGTGCTTTCATCAACCTTATGGGCGCCCGGGGCAATGGATTTGTTGCCTCGGGGAGTGTGCCACTGAAAATTGGTTTGAGCAATTTCCTCAATTTGATTATAAATTTCATTTGGGCGACGATTACCTAAAAGTCCCCCGGAGCTAGAGTCAAGTGTTTGTCTTGTGTGTGGCAACAATCCATTATAGAAAGTGGAGACTTGTTGCCATACCGCGAGACCGTGATGAGGACACTTTCTTAGTAGCTCCTTGAATCTTTCCCAAGTTTCATATAAAGATTCCCCATCCTCTTGTAAATATGTATTAATTTCAGTCATTAATTTAGCCGTTTTAGCAGGAGGAAAATATTTATATAGAAACTTTTGGGCTAGTTCATCCCAGGTGTTTACCGAGCCAACTAGGAGGGTATTAAGCCAAGCCTTAGCCTGGTCTTTTAGTGATAATGGAAACATTCGAAGGCGGATGGCGTCGTTTGATGCTCCATTGATCCGAAAAGTATCACAGATTTATAAGAAATTAGTGATATGTAGATGGGGATCCTCGTCCGCAAGCCCATGGAAGGTTGCGGAGTTTTGAAGCATTTGTATCAAATGCGGCCGAAGCTCGAAGTTGTTGGCTTCGACATTCGGTGCATTGATAGCGGCGCCAAGATTACCCACGGTGGATCGTAGGTAATCCATGAGGGTACGTTGATCCGCCATCGGCAGTGGGTTCCCCGAAACTTTCTCTTGGTTTTTAGCTTTTAGTCTTTTTCTGAGAAATCATTCGGGTTCTTTTATGTCTCTACTGGAACTGGAGCTCATACACTACGTGGAAAGTTCAGGTGTGGCACCTGGGTTCCAAGTCCTGAAATAAAAACAGAAAAGAACGTTGGTCAGGAAGTTTACCACGGCCCCGTGCTCAGTGAACGCGACCCGTTGTCGGAGATACAGTAGTTGTTTTCCGGATCCCTGTTATTGGGGAGCTAGACATGGCCCCGTGTCCAACTCTCTGTAACTCGGAAAATAAAAACTGCCAGTAACAACGCTGAGCACAGCCCCGTGTCCGACCAGGCACGGCCCGTGCCGAGCTCTGCAGAAATTGAAAATCTAAAAAAAATCCTAAAAAAATAGAAAAATAAGAAAAAAACGATTAGGCCGCTGATTCTTAACTTTCTTAAAATTCTTGTGTCCCCGGCAACGGCGCCAAAAACTTGATGCGTGTGAAGTGTTATATAGTTTCAATGTATATTTTAAGGCCTTTAACACTTTTTTAGCCAAATTTAAATTTATAAAACACGATATTTACTAACACTAAACACACATATGGGCAAGTGTACCCATCGTGAGCGTAGTATAGTGTTGGTAAGATACCGAGGTCGTCCAAGGACACAAGAGATTTTAATACCGGTTTGTCCTCGACGTCTAATCAAATCAAAAGTTTAGAAAAAGGTTTTTAACTAGAAAAATAAAACTAACTAAAATGCTGAAAAATAAAATAAAAATAAAAACAGACAGACAAGATGAATCACTTGGATCCGACTCGTGTGTATTGTAACCTTTGATTATTTCCGCACTTTTGCATTTTTTAAGAGATTATCTTAGTTATTGTAGTAGGCCCCTCTTTTGAAGGTGACGTTACCCTCAACCCAGTAGTTTGAGTCAGCAAGGATACAATCCTAAAGGGTCGGATTATTGAAAGATAATTAATTAAGTTATTAATGCATAATGTGGTAGGCCCCTCTTTTGAAGGTGACGTTACCCTCGGCTAAGTAGTCTGAGTCAGCAGGGATACAGTCCTAAGTAGCCGGGTTAAAGTATTAATAGTGGTTTACATATGAGGGGATCAAAGAGTTTGGACCCCCGCCATCCAATACCGGTGGGTATTGAAGGAGGTCCTACTAAATTTGACCCAGGTCCTTGCAGGATCTATACACTGAACAAGGCAAGACTCTTACCAAACCGTTCCCTTAACCCCCGACCAGATAGCCAACATACCTCCATATAGACCGTGGAGATATGAATGGTGAAAATCTTTTATTTTATACAGACAGTAAAATAATGCCAAGACACCACGGACAAACGATAAGGAAGAATCACCTTCAACATAAGAAACTAGTTATTAAAGTCATTAATACATAACCAAATAAAAAGTGCGAAAAGATTAAAAATAAAAAGTATTACACTAAACACTTGTCTTCACCAAGTGATGTAAGAGACTTAGGCAAACATGTCCTTTGATTGTCAAGAACTCTTACGATCAATCTTGGATCCTTAGACGACTCACACACTCTATGATGGATGATGGATGATGGATGATGGTGTTGTAGTGGTGGTGGAGTGTGGGTGAAGTGTGAGAGAGGTGGTGTGCCAAGGGATAGTTTGAAAATGAGCCAAGCACCCCTATTTATAACCTGAACAGCAGCTCGGGCACGGCCCCGTGTCCATCTTCCTTCTCTTTCTTCATTAATTGCAGTTTGTCTGCATTAGTTGACCACGACCCAGTGTCCGCTGGGCACGACCCCGTGTGCAGAAGCGTATCTGTACTATCAAGATTTCCTCAGATTCTGCGAATCTTTGAGTTGACCACGGCCCCGTGTCCGCTGGGCACGCCCCCGTGGTGGGTGATAGAAGCTTCTACAGCTTTATCTTTTCTGCAGACACTTGGGCACGCCCCCGTGCTCACTGAGCACGGGGCGTGTTCAGCCTTCTGTTCTTCTGTTTTGCTTGGGAAGATGCTGTCGGGGGGTCGGGCATGCCACGTTATTCCTCTTCTTGTATTTTTGTTAGATTTAGCTGTTTTTTGGCTTCTTTTGTTCATTTGCGCTCATTTAATCCTGAAAATACAAAAGGAAGACAAAAGCACACTTTTTCCAACATTAGTACTAAAAAAAGGGTTAGTTTTATGCCTCATTTGATGTAATTTATATGTTGCATTTTGCACACATCATGCTTTTTCAACAGTCTTGATGCATACGCAATTACCTTTTTGCGTTGCATTAGCACACATCCTAATCCTAGCTTAGAGGCATCACAGTAGACTTCAAAATCTTCTGTTCCTTCTGGTAAGGTAAGAATCCGGGCATTTGTTAACCTTTGCTTTAAAATCCTAAAGGCCTCCTCTTGCTTGGGTCCCCATTCAAACTTAATTGTTTTACAGGTTAGTTTAGTTAATGGCACAGCTATCTTAGAAAAATATTTAATGAATCGTCTATAGTATCCAGCTCATCCTAGAAAACTTCTAACTTCCGTAGCTGATTGCGGGACCTTCCATTTTGTGATCGCTTCTATCTTGAATGGATCTACGTGAATACCTTCGTGATTCACTATCACGAGCCCCGGCCCGGTTGGACCCGGTTCAGGAGCCGCGGGACAGAAAATCCCGTGGTATTTATTTAATTGAGTTGACAGCGAAAGTTTTTAGCATGATCTTTTTAAAACTGAAAATGCCCGATTATTTTATTTCATAATTCGGGATAAAACCCCGGTAGTTTACAATAAGGTGATTTCACTGGGAAATCTTTATTTTACAAAACATGTTTCTTTATTTATATTGAGCCACTTCCTTAAGCTTGTAGTGCTTCGCTGCACTTTTCCTGGATCACAACAGATCACCTGAAACATGTTTGAAAAAGGGTTTTGTCAGCGGGGAAATACTGGTGAATCATTCTTTTTACTAAAAACGATGTGTTGTTATAATTTACAGTATTAAGAGCTATTACAATGTTTATACATATCAACCAACTACCCACGGTATTTGTCACTCGACCACCTATTGGCTATCTCGTTGTCCAATGGTGTCTGTGACTATGGTCATATCACCCCTTGGCTAACCCGTTGTCCAATGGTGACGGTTATCAAGTATTGTATACAAAACCCCACATACCGGCTGTAATTTGGAGACTACAAAGACTTAATACCTGTAATTATAACTTTGAAAACAAACATGATTTTGAAATCAAATTTGATAAAAAGAGAATGACTCACATTGCAGATTTATTCGGGCAGAGTTTAGCCTACTGATAAGCCTGTTAACCTAATTTAACAATAATGCACACGAAACTAGGTCAGTAACTAATACAGCATTTACGATAACTCACGAGATCGAAACCTTCACAATGAATGACAAAGTGCAATACTTAAACATCCATCGAATTCACGACGAATGACAAAGTATAACCCAAGTTTGAGCAGCACTTAAACATCCATTGGATTGATTTCTATCGATCAGACATTAAATCGTAGCAGCGATCGAGTTATTACCCTGTTATCGCGGTGGAAATTCGAGATTGTGTGTGTTTCTGTAGTATTTGGACGATATCTCAGTGCATGAATCGAATTTTAACGTCGAACCAACGCGTAATTGCAAGTGCCAATGTCTACTATTTATACTGGAAAAAGGGCGCCCTCGCGTGGCGCGAGGGGCCTTCGCGTGGCGCGAGGGGTACCACCCTAGCATAGGGTAGCCCCGTGTCCCAGTAGCTCAGGTGAGTTGGTCGTTCGTTCGAATTCTTTTTACACGTAAAACTGTTTAGATAATACTAACGGGAATTTACCCCCCTGAGTTTTAGGGGCCCTGATCCTGATTCCGATTGTTCTGAAAATTTTAGGGGTTATGCAGAATTACTTGAGGGTCTTAATTAGGGTTTCCTTTTGGACAAAATAAAATAATAATTAGGACTTTTGATGAGAGTTGTTACATCCTCCTCACCTTAATAAAAATCTCGTCCTCGAGATTTACTGGAATAATTGAGGATATTTCCGTTTCATTTCTGATTCTAGCTTCCAAGTATATTCAGATCCTCTTCTTGAATCCCATTTAACTTTGACCAGCACTAGTCGTTTGTGCTTGAGAAACTTGATCTTTCGATCTTCTATTTGAAGTGGTTTTTCTATAAATTTTAACTTATCATTTACCTCTATGTCTTGAAGAGGTACCACCAGGGATTCATTTGATAGACATTTCTTGAGATTGGATACATGAAATACATCATGTACTCCAGCTAGTTCTTCTGGTAGTTGTAAGCGATAGGCAACTGGTCCTATACGTTGGATTACTGGAAATGGTCCTATGTATCGTGGACTTAGCTTTCCTTTCTTACCGAACCGAACTACTCATTTCCAAGGAGAAACTTTCAAAAGTACTTTATCTCCGATTTGAAATTCCAGTGGCTTGCGTCGATTATCGGCATAACTCTTTTGACGATCTAGAGCAGTCTTTAGTCTTTCCTTGATTTGAGTAATCTTGTCGGTGGTCTCTTGCACGATTTCAGGACCTGATAATTGACTTTCTCCTATTTCTGCCCAGCAAACTGGAGTTCTGCACTTGCGTCCATACGGTGCTTCAAATGGGGCAGCTTCAATGCTTGCATGATAACTATTGTTATAGGAGAATTCGATCAAAGGTAGGTGATCGTCCCAGTTTCCACCAAAATCTATTACACATGCTTGGAGCATGTCTTCCAGAGTTTGTATCGTCCTTTCACTTTGCCCGTCTGTTTGAGGATGATATGCCGTACTTAAATTTAGTCGGGTTCCCATTGCTTCCTGTAAACTTGTCCAAAAATGGGAAGTGAAACGACTATCCCTATCTGATACAATGGAGAGTGGAACTGCATGTAAGGATACTACTTCGTCTACATACAACTTGGCTAATCTTTCCATGCTAAAGGTTTCCTTCATGGGTAGAAAATGAGCTGACTTGGTTAATCGATCCACAATTACCCAAATCACATCATTACCTTTTCTGGTTTTGGGTAACTTAGTAACAAAGTCCATTGTTATGAGTTCCCATTTCCATACAGGCATTTCTAGTTGTTGAAGTAGACCCGAAGGTTTCTGGTGTTCTGCTTTAATTTGTGAACAAGTAAGACACTTGGAAACATATCTAGCTATGTCCTTCTTCATTCCTATCCACCAGAAATTATTTCTTAAATCTTGGTACATTGTATTGTTTCCTGGATGCATGGTATACCTAGATTTATGAGCTTCTTCTAAAATTTTATCTCTTAATTCTCCTTATTTAGGTACCCAAATCCTTTTCTTATGGAATCTCCAAATTCCATCATATCCTTGCTCTAATTCTTTTATTCGTCCTTTCATTCCTTCAGCATCGTCCTTGATTGCTGTTTCCAGAACATTCCTTAGTTGTTCCATTAAATCTAACTGTAGATTTAATCTAAGAGCACGAACTCGTCGTTGTTTCTCATGATACTTACGACTTAAGGCATCTGCAACTACATTTGCTTTTCCTTCGTGATACTGAATATCACAGTCGTAGTCGCTTAGTATTTCCATCCATATCCTTTGTCTCATGTTTAATTCTTTTTGCCCAAATATGTACCTTAAACTTTTATGATCTGTATAGACAGTAAACTTACTTCCATACAGATAATGTCTCCAAATTTTAAGGGCAAATATTATGGCTCCTAATTCTAAATCGTGAGTCGTATAGTTTTCCTCATGCTTTTTCAATTGTCTTGAAGCATACGCAATTACCTCCTTGCGTTGCATTAGCACACATCCTAATCCTAGCTTAGAGGCATCACAATATACTTCAAAATCTTCATTTCCTTCTGGTAAGGCTAGAATTGGGGCATTAGTTAACTTTTGCTTCAAAATCCTAAAAGCCTCTTCTTGCCTAGGTCCCCATTCAAACTTAACTGCTTTACATGTTAGCTTAGTTAATGGCAACGCTATTTTAGAAAAATCCTTAATAAACCGTCTATAGTATCCAGCTAATCCTAGAAAGCTTCTAATTTCCATAGGTGATTGTGGGACCTTCCATTTAGTAATTGCTTCTATTTTAGAGGGATCTACGTGAATACCTTCGTGGTTCACCATGTGTCCTAAAAATTGCACTTCCTGTAACCAAAATTCACACTTTGAGAATTTGGCGTAAAGCTTTTCTTTTCTTAACAAAGTTAAAAGTGCATGCAAGTGCTGACAATGCTCGTCCTGACTTTTGGAATAAATAAGTATATCGTCAATGAAGACAATTACAAATTTATCCAAGTACGGTTTACAGATTCTATTCATCATGTCCATAAATGCTGCAGGTGCATTCGTTAATCCGAAGGGCATGACTGTACACTCGTAATGACCATACCTAGTTCTGAAAGCAGTTTTAGGTATGTCTTCTTCTTGTACCTTAAATTGATGATATCCAGAGCGTAAGTCGATCTTAGAAAAGTATCTAGCTCCTTGAAGTTGATCGAAAAAATCATCAATCCTAGGTAATGGGTATCGATTCTTAATTGTAACCTTATTCAGTTCCCTATAATCGATACACATTCGCATCGAACCATCCTTTTTCTTTACAAACAAAACTGGTGCTCCCCAAGGGGATGAACTAGGTTGTATGAATCCTTTACTTAACAATTCATCTAATTGTTTCTTTAGTTCTAGCATTTCTGTGGGTGCTAATCAATAAGGTGCCTTGGCTATCGGTGTAGTTCCAGGAATTAAATGAATTCAAATTCTACTTCCCTATCTGGTGGTAATCCAGGTAACTCTTCTGGGAATACATCTGGGTATTCTAAGACTACAGGGATCTCCTTAAGTTCTTTATCCTTAGTAGTAATGTCACACCCCGATATTTCCACGTTTGACCGGTGGGCACGGTGGGGAGTATCGTGACGTAGTTGATATCATCATGGTCAAACAACACAATATATAAATGCACAGCGGAAGCAAAAGATAAATATATTACAATCCGAATATAAAGTAATATCAAGTATTACAACGGAAAGTAAAGGATCCACAGGCGGATCTTAAAACATAAACATTGTTCAACAGACTTTAGACGCCTAGAACTTGCAAGATTCCTTATTAACGCCCTGAGCTTCCAGCCAATTACGTTCAGTACCTGTCACTTAACCTTTTTTGAAAATACGTCAGTTTACACTGGTAAATACAATTAACCGACTCATTTGAAAAGGTTTAATAAAATTGATTTGGATGCACAAGGCACAACATGTCTTTTATAACTTGGGACAATTATATTTATAATCTTGTATACAGATTTACATGTTCGTTGTACGTTCAGGGCCCGATGTAGAAACCGAGTCAAAGTTAACAGACACACCACAGTATAGGCCCACAAGAGAGTGGGATACCGTTTCCCTTATGCACTGTCAGGTGTATGCCTACATCCCGTGCATAAGTCGTGGCCATTTTATAATACAATGATGTCAAGGATATCCGGGACATGGTCATTAACCCCTAAAGGCTTTTATTTCAAACAATACAGATTAAAGCGGGTTACCTCAATAATTTAATCACATTACGACTAAACATTCAATACCCGACCAAGCGGTATTATTATAATACCGTATCCCAAGCCCGTATAGGGAAAATAAGTTAAGAGTATTTACCTGAGCTAAATATAAATTCAATCCCAGCCGTATTTCAAATCAGCAAGTACAGATAGCTTTTACTGGGCTCCTAATCTGGAACGAAGGTTTTTTAATAACCTATCAGAATCCTAACGGGTCTTTAATTAAGCCTTGACTTAGACCGGTTAGTTTTCAAAAGGAAGATACGGTTCAAACGCATGATAAAGCGAAGACCGGATTAGAATGTGGTTTTGACCCGACAAGCTTGTATGCTTGTTTAATATGGGTAACTTAAACACATTCTGGATTTTGAGACAAAAATGATATAGTTTGACCCGTTTCGGCTAATATATGCAAACTAGTTACATAAGCCGATCCGAACGCGAAAAGTGCGTAACGAGTAACCAACTGAATCATATACAGGTTTACTAAGTTAATATGCCTTAATTATGTTGTGATATCAGTAGGATACCTTCCATTATGCCCAAAACGAGTTTAATCTCAATTTAAGCCTCGTAGGGGTATTTTGGTCATTTTAAAGATTATAAAAGAGGTTAATTGAAATTCTGAGATTCGGGTCCGAATACATCACTAAAATAAGTTATTTTATTAGGTCATATCAGTTGGTAATAGGTCTTATATGACAAAAATGGTTTTAAACCCAAACTACGCGTTTAATACGCTTAAAAAGCCATTTTAAGCGATTTCCGGGTTATATATGAAATCTGAGTTTTCTGATCAAGTTATAAAGTTCAAAATACTTTATTTATTATATAAAATCAGTAGCAATTGGATTGGTGTCAAAATACTATGTAAAACTCATTTTGTACACAAAAAGGGTATAATTGGTATTTACCGAATCAATGCCATAACCTTAGGTTATGAGCAGGTTAAAAATAATTAAAAATCTTTAAAAATCCCAAAATATTATTTTACATCAGTGGGTAAAAGGTTTGGTGTCAAAAATTTGGTTTAGATAGGCTTTATGCTAATTGCGCCGTTTTATTACTAAAAGGCGTCATAATTATGCTAATGAGCATAACTCCTAATCTAGACCTCCAACTGATGTGAAATTTTAGGGAGATGTTTATAAATCAGTAATAAAGATTATTGTCCTTTCATATTTCCAAAATTCTCGTTTTATGGTCAAAATGGCATTATGGTCAACATTAAGCATTTAACGGAAACGTGTAAACGAATCGGACAATCAACGATCCAACCACAGAGGGTTATGCTATCATGTAACCTGGTCCTAAGGAAGCTCTAAGGCATTTCCAAACCATACTAAATCGGGTCGGAACTGAAGTCAAAGCAAAAGTCAAAGTTTTGCGACTCTCGGTTCCGAACCGGGTCTAAACAGAAAATTGTCGGGTCGAACATGCTTAGACTTGTTCTTACATTAATTACTAAGTTATAAGAGTAATAAAACAGGTTGCAAAGCTTCTACATTGTTAATTATGTTTTAAATCGCAAATTAGGATCATGTTGACTTTTTATAAACAACTTTGACCCGACATTTGATCTAGTTAGAACGGGAATCAGAGGGTGCCCTTTTAAGGGTTTATTGCCCACATAATTACCAATTTATAACTACTCTTAATTCGACTAATCACTGGACCATTAATGATTAATCGCTAAGTCAACCGTTAATTATGACGGTTTGACTTTTAAGCTAAAACTAAGTAAAAACTCAACTAAGAAAGGTTAAGCATACTTACAGAAGTCCTATGCACTATTAGAGATGACTTGGGTCTGCTTTGGAGCTCCAGAAGTCCTCAAGAATGCAGATGGAATGGATGATCAAATTGTTGCAACTAATGGCCCTTTTTATAGTGTTCTTAATCCATTAGGATGATGACAACTAAGTCTAAGGGGTGATCCAGATCATTAACAAGTGCCCCTAAGTCCTAGGAACTATTAGGGGTCGCCCATGTATGTGAAAAATCGTTTTTAAGTCGGTTGCAATGTTTAAAATAGCCAACAGCCAATTTTCTGCATCTGGGCATCCCTTACGGACCGTAAGGGTGGACCTTTACGGTCCGTAAGCCATTCATCAGGGCAAATCTTTCTTTTTCAGTTTGCATCCTTGGCTCTTGGTCCTTCGAAAGGTCAATCCACCTTTATTCTTGGCATTTTGAGCCCCTCTAATTGACTTATAAGGGCTTCAAGTCTTATACCCACTTTGTTAAGTCCTTGGTTAACTTGGTTATCACCCGAAAAGTCATAATTTTCAACGTTAACGCTTTAACCCCTCTTATACGAATTTTATCATAACTTTCTCATACGATAACGAAACTTGGCGAAATTTTTATCATACATTCTAATGAGCATAATTAATTGTTACAAAGCTTCGGGTTTGCTAAAAGGTGTCACACCTCGATTTCCACGTGTCACCGGTGGGCCCGGTGGGGGAGTATCGTGACGTGGTTGGCAACGTAATAGTCAAACAACACAATATTAATATGCACAGCGGAAGCAAATTTAAAATAAGATACAACCGAATTTAATATTGTTTATCAATGTAACAATATCCGGAAGTTTATCCACAGTAGGATCGAAACAAAATAACATTTATGGTTCAACAGACTTCAGGCATCTTAAGCTTGCGAGACTTCTAACGATGCTTAGGAGAAATCCCAGCCAATTTCGCTTAGTACCTGCATTTAATCTTTTTGGGAAAATACGTCAGTTTACACTGGTAAATACATTCAACTGACTCATTTTGGAAAATGATTGAAAATTGGTTTGGATGCACATGGCATAAACATTTTTATTTAACTTGGGAGAATTATTTAATATTATAATCTTGTGAACGGATTACATGTTACTTATGCGTTCAGTAGCCCGGATCTTGTCCGGGTTAAAGATCAATAGACACACCACATCATAGAGTTATACACGGACGGTGTACGCCTACACCCCGTGCTCAGGTCGTGGCCATCTCGTAAGATGATGCCAAGGATATCCGGGACATGGTCATTAACCCCCCAAAGGCTGTAAAGTAAACAAGACTGTTTAAACGAGCCGATCAAATTATTCAACTACCCACTTTAACGGTGGAGATTTGATGCCCGATCAAGCGGTATGCTATATACCGTAACCCAAGCCCGTATAGGGAAAATAAGTTAAAAGTATTTACCTGAGTAAGTATTAATCACAACAAGCAAAATGCACGTAGCTTTTACTGGTTCTCCTAATCTGGAACGAAGGTTTATAATAACCTATTAGAATTCTAACGGGCCTTTTATTAAGCTTAAGCTTAGACCGGCTAGTTTCAAGATACGGTTCGTACGCACGATTAAGCGAAGACCGGATAGAATGTGATTCAGACCCGACAAGTTTGAAGACTTGTTTAATATGGGTTTATTATTCACATTCTGGATTTTAAGATAAAACCGTTAAGGTTTGACCCGTTTCGGCCAATTTATGTAAACTTGTTACATAAACCGAACCGAACGCGAAATAAGCGTAACGGGTATCCGTGAGAGCCATATACAGGTTTCCTAGGTTAATATGCTTCAAATATGTTGTAACATCAGTAGGATGTCTTTCATTATGCCCGAAACGAATTTAAACACAAACTATGCCCCGTAGGGGTAGTCTGGTCATTTTAAAGGTTGTAAAAGAGTTTAGATGTTTAACTGAGTTACAGGTCTGATGTAAACAACAAACATACTCAATTTGACATGTTATACCAGTAGGCTAAAGCATATATGTGAAATTTATCATTTTTATCCAAACTATGCCCCGTAGGGGTATTTTGGTAATTTCACATAAGCCGAAAAGCTCAAAACTGAGGTCTGAGTTTATCAACCTTTGCTTACTGTTAAAATATCCTAAATTGCCTAAAATATCAGTAGGTATCAACCCGGGTATGTCCAATATGATTTTAAAACATACTATGCGTTAAAAACGCTAATTAAGGCGATTAAGGCCATTTCCGGGTTCGATACTTAAATCTGATATTTTTATATTTCCAGAAGGCTTAAAATAATTTATTTATCATATGTGATCAGTAGCAAAAGGTTTGGAGTCGTTTAGATATGTAAAACTCATTTTATGGCCCGTAAGGGCAAAACCGACATTTACTGAATTTAGCCTACGACTATGAGTTATGCTCAGCCTAAAATTAATTAAAAATCTTTAAAAATCCCATAATAATATATTACATCAGTGGGTAAAAGGTTTGATACCAAAAAGTATGTTTAACTAGGCTATACGCTAATTACGCCATTTTATTAACATAAAGCATTAATTTTGCGATAATGAGCATAACTCTTAATCTACAAGTCAAACTTATGTCAAACTTTGCATACAAGTCTATATATCAGTAACTAAGGTTTCTACACTTTTACATTTTCATAAATCACGTTCTAAGGTAATAAGGGCATAACGGTCAACATATGAGCAATTAACGGAAACATGCATATTAATTGGATAACTAATGAACCAAGGTGTATAATCACAGAGGGTTGTTCTAACAAGTAACCTAATCCAATTAAAGCTCTGAGGCATTTCTAAAACATGCCTAAACGGGTCAGAACTGAAAGTCAAAGTGAAAGTCAAACTATGTGACTTTCGGTTCCGAACCGGGTCTAAACAGGAAATAGTCGGGTTGAACATGTTTGAACATGTTCTTACACTAATTACTAAGTTATAACAATGATCAAACAGGTTATATATGTTCTAGATAGCTAATTATGCATAAATGACATTTTAAGCATCCTGTTGACTTTTTAATTATATGTTTGACCCGACTTTTGACCTGGTTAGAGTGGTGATCAGGGGAAACCCTTTTGAGGTTTTATTACCCACATAAATACCAACTTAGAACCACTTTTAATTTGAGATATGACTGAGCCAATATTGACTAATCTCGAAGTCAAACCGTAATTACGACGGTTTGACTTTTAGCTAATTAACCAAGCTAAACTCAATGAAACAAGAACTAGCAGACTTACAAGAGTCCTATGCACGAGATATGATCACTTGAGGCTGCTTGATAGCTCCAGAAATGATCCCACAATGCAGGAGAAGGTGTGGGAATGTTTGTTGCAACTAATGAGCTTTATATAGTGAACTAAGGCACCATAAAATGTTGACAACAAAGTCTAGGACCCATCCATAACTGATTAACACTTGTGCTAGTGCTTAGGGGTGCCTAGGGGTCGTCCACATGTGAGAAAAACCGGTGAAATAGGTCACAATCGCGAAAAACAGGCTGCAGAAGGTTTTCTGGTCGCTGGCACTTGCTTGCGCATCGTAGGGGTTTCTTGGCTACGATGCGCAGGCCTTCATCAGGGGTTGATTTGTTTGTTCTTTGGTGTTTTGAAATTGCAAGTGGTATAAACGAATTGTGGACATTATTTTCTCAGTTAGGGGCCTTCCAATTGTGCCTTGAACAGTTCTAAACCCTACCATTTGTAGTTGTTTGCTTGGACGCTTTATAAAAGTACCGAAAATGAAGGTTTACCATTCTTTTCTTTGTGCGATCCTATCATGCATTTCCAATTTATTATTGTCAACCCATTTCTGGATTTTAGACATTATAGATGTTTAATATATAAAACTTGGGTCTTGGGATTTATAATTGAGGTGTTCAGAGGTAAAAATTAACATGACGCCACTTCTAAATCCTGCCAAAACATCTTTATTTAACCCGGGTTTACAACGCGTTTTGTCTTTCGTGACACGTGTCGTTATTCCATTGCACACGAATTTCCGAGGTGTTACATCCTCACCCCCTTAAAATAAATCTCGACCCGAGATTTACTGAAACAAGTAAGGGTACTTTTCTTTCATCGTGGATTCAACCTCCCACGTGAATTCGGGACCTCTACGGGCATCCCATTTGACCTTTACAAAAGGTATATGCTTCCTTCGAAGCTTCCTTACCTGTCGATCTTCAATCGACAAAGGTTTTTCCACAAATTTTAAGCTCTCATCTATATGCACATCTGTATGGGGTATAACCAGTGATTCATCAGCGAAGCACTTCTTCAGATTGCAGATGTGGAACACATTGTGAATTCCACTGAGCTCTTCCGGTAAGTTCAACTTATAGGCAACTGACCCGACACGTTCGATAACCTCGAAAGGTTCTATGTATCTCGGGCTTAGCTTGCCTTTCTTACCAAATCGCATCACCCCCTTCCAGGGTGATACTTTAAGTAGGACTCTGTCACCTACTTCGAAGTGAACATCCTTGCGATTTGGATCAGCGTAACTCTTCTGCCTATCCTGGGCAGCTTTGAGACGGTCACGAATCTGGGCAATCTTGTCCGTCGTCTCGAACACTATCTCCTGTCCAGATAATTGGACATCTCCAACTTCCGCCCAACAAACTGGCGATCTACACTTTCTACCGTATAATGCCTCAAAAGGCGCAGCCTTAATGCTGGTATGGTAGCTATTGTTGTAGGAGAATTCGATTAACGGTAGGTTCTTATCCCAACTACCTCCCAAATCGATCGCACATGCACGTAGCATGTCTTCCAACGTTTGAATAGTACGCTCACTCTGACCGTCAGTCTGAGGATGATAAGCCGTACTAAAATTCAAACGTGTGCCCAAAGATTGTTGGAAACTTTTCCAAAAATGTGACGTGTATCTAGTATCCCGGTCAGAGATAATAGCTACAGGTATGCCATGTAGGGCTACAATCTTATCAACGTATAACTGGGCTAACATATCGGAGCTATAAGTCTCCTTGATGGGTAAGAAATGAGCTGACTTAGTCAGTCTGTCAACTATAACCCATATTGTATCATTGCCTTTCCTTGTCTTGGGTAACTTGGTAATAAAATCCATAGTTACCATTTCCCACTTCCACGTAGGAAGTTCAGGCTGTTGTAGCAAACCTGACGGTTTCTGATGCTCGGCTTTGACTTGCGCACATGTCAAGCATTTTGCTACATGGGTGGCTACAGACTTTTTCAAGCCTATCCACCAATAATTTGCCTTTAGATCCTGGTACATCTTATCAGCTCCAGGATGAACGGAGTATTTGGAACTGTGGGCTTCCTGGAGGATAACATCACGAAGTCCTCCATAAATTGGAACCCATATTCGTCCGTTTAATCGTAAAATTCCGTCCTTGCTAAGAGTTAACTGCTCCTCAGTTACTCCTAACTTTTCATTAGGATAGTTAGCTTCCAACACAGCTTCCTTCTGTGCAGCTAACAACCTTTCCATCAAATTATTCTTTATCTCCATGCGCTTGGCATTGATTCGGATAGATTTCATCCTTTCCTTTTGACTCAAGGCATCAGCGACTACATTCGCCTTGCCGGGATGGTACTTGATTTCACAATCATAATCATTCAAGGTCTCCATCCAACGGCGTTGCCTCATGTTTAATTCTTTCTGATTAAACAGATGCTGGAGGCTCTTGTGATCGGAATAGATCACAAACTTGATTCCATACAGATAATGCCTCCACAGTTTTAGTGCGAACACAACGGCACCCAATTCCAAGTCATGGGTGGTGTAATTCTTTTCGTGCACCTTTAACTGTCGTGATGCATAGGCAATAACCTTGCCTTTTTGCATAAGCACACACCCCATGCCAGTGTGTGATGCATCACAATAAACTACAAATTCTTCAGCGCCTTCAGGTAAGGTAAGCACACGAGCGTTGCTCAACTTTTGTTTCAAAACATCAAAGGACTCTTGCTGCTTAGGGCCCCAAACGAACTTTACTTTCTTCTTGGTCAAGGAAGTTAGGGGTGCAGCAATCCTTGAAAAATTTTCAATGAAGCGCCTGTAATATCCTGCCAATCCCAGGAAGCTACGAATCTCCGTAGGCGTCTTTGGCTCGTGCCAATTCATAACAGCTTCAACTTTAGCGGGATCCACCTGGATACCACGCTCACTGACCACATGTCCAAGAAATTGGACTTCACGAAGCCAAAATTCACACTTGGAGAATTTGGCATAGAGCTTCTCCTGATGCAGGAGTTTGAGAATACATCGAAGGTGTTTCTCATGGTCAGCTTGGTTCTTAGAATAAATGAGAATGTCGTCGATGAAAACGATGACGGATTTATCTAAGTAAGGCTTGTAGACGCGGTTCATGAGATCCATGAACGCGACTGGTGCATTAATGAGCCCAAAAGGCATCACTAGGAACTCGTAGTGACCGTAACGAGTCCTAAATGCAGTCTTGTGCACGTCTTCATCTTTGACCTTCAATTGATGGTAGCCTGACCTCAAATCAATCTTCGAGAAGTAACTTGCCCCTTGAAGCTGATCGAACAAATCGTCGATTCTGGGCAAAGGATACCTATTTTTTATCGTGACTTTATTAAGCTCGCGATAGTCGATGCACAGACGCATCGACCCATCCTTCTTCTTGACAAACAAGATTGGCGCTCCCCAAGGAGATGAACTAGCTCTAATGAAACCTTTAGCCAGCAATTCATCTAGCTGCGTCCGCAACTCCTTCATTTCTGTGGGTGCCAATCTGTATGGTGCTCTGGCAACTGGTGCGGCTCCGGGGATGATATCAATCCTGAATTCGACTTGTCTATCTGGTGGTAGACCAGGTAGATCTTCTGGAAACACTTCTGGGTATTCAGAAATGACAGGGATGTCTTCTATCTTTGGTTTAGGCTCATCAATAATCACTTGCGCCATGTAGATGACACACCCCTTCTTCAAACACTTGGAAGCCTTGAGCATAGTCACCTGCTCAGGCAGCCCATACTGGGTATCTCCCCGAATGGTAAGTGATTCACCAGACGGAGTCTTTAATACCACTTGTTTCTGGTTACAGACTATTTGGGCCTGGTTGTGAGATAACCAGTCCATACCCAGAACTATGTCAAAACCAGCCAACTTAAAGGGAAGTAGAGACAGAGGAAAAGAATGGTTCTTAATGGATATAACACATCCATCTAACACAGTAGAAACGGTTTCTATGGTACCATCTGCTAACTCTACCTCATAGTTTACGCTTAGGGTTTTGACAGGTAAATTCAACAATTTACAAAACTTATGATATACGAAAGACTTATCTGCGCCTGAATCAAAAAGTACTCTTGCAAAGACATCATTTACAAGGAAAGTACCTGTTATGACATTATCGTCTTGCACAGCTTCTTTCGCGTCCATTCTGAAGACTCTGGCATTAGTCTTCTTAGCCTCCTCAGGCTTCTTGTTGTATTTCGGGCAGTTGGTCTTGATGTGCCCCTTTTCATTGCAACGGTAGCACGTTGCGTCTTTTATCTTTTTGCAATCCAGGGTTTTGTGATCCGTGGACTTGCAAATTCCACAAGCAAAGGGTTTTGACTGAGTCTGAGAGTTCGAATCCAGTCTGCACTTTCCATAGTGCTGCTTCTTGCAAATTTTACACTTGGGCTTCTCATCAGACTTATGCCCATCCTTCTTCGACTCAGATCCCTTCTTGTTATCACCGTTCCCACGGTGTTTCTTGTTCGACCTTCGTGAACCATCATCTTCACGCTTCCTCTTCTCGGCCTCCTTATTCCTCAGCGATCTCTGCCTGACCGCATCCAGAGTGAGGGATAAGGAAATGTCAGTTACGGACCTGAAGGTAGCTGGCCGAGAAGCTTTTATGCTTGCCTTGATCTCGGGGGCTAAACCACCAATAAAGCGAGCGATTCTTTTTGGCTCTGGGGTTACCAAGTAAGGAACCAACCGGGACAGCGTATTGAAGCTTGTCAGGTAAGCTTGACAGTCGAGGTTCGTCATCACCAACGATAGGAAGTCAGATTCAATCTTCTCCACCTCATGTTGAGGGCAGAAATTTTCCTTGATTAGGGC
Organism: Helianthus tuberosus; assembly: GCA_030545235.1. Lineage (NCBI taxonomy): Eukaryota > Viridiplantae > Streptophyta > Magnoliopsida > Asterales > Asteraceae > Helianthus > Helianthus tuberosus. The sequence continues at coordinate 23,594,769 of CM060447.1, read as the reverse complement.
AATGAATTGATCCCACGACATATTATACAATGGGATCTTTCCGGAGGCCTCCATCAGAGATCTCCACCATGCTAACGCTTCACCCTTGAAGGACTGTGACACAAACTTAACTACATCCCTTTCAGCGCACCCGCTGATATCTACCACCGTGTCCATCTCGTCCAGCCAAGTCATACAGTCGACGACTCCTTTTTCCCCAGTAAAATCCCTGGGCTTACAAGACACGAAGTACTTATAGGAGCAACCCTTGTTACGGGGTCCTTGATGCAGTATTAATTGCTGAGATGGGACACTTTGATGGTTGGTGGACTGACGGTCATCACCATCTTTCTTGGGTCCATTCTTTTTGGGAGGAGGCTTGCTATGAGCCTCAGAATGTGTCTTGGGCTTTGAATGTGATGCAGAGTGGGTCCTACTTCGAGTACCACTGTATTCTTCATACTGCCTTTCCAAAGCCTGTGTAACAGCGCCGTCTATGATCGCTTTTAATTCGGCACCCGTTAACGTAATCTGGGCGTTCTCATTTTGCTCCACTGGATGGCTATTGATTTCATTTGATTCAGCCATTTGAATTGAACTGTTGCAGAAAACAAGGTCAATATTTTATTTGGGAGTTTATTATGGAATTACCCCTTAGGGTAACTCGTTAACCATGGTAAATAGAGACCATATTTGGTTAACTTATTAATCGTATTAATTTAGGATTTCAATTAAAATTTATCCTAAACATAAACAATAACAATATATATTAGCACATAAGGCTTAGTCACATGGACAATTTAAATTATAAGCTATGATTTCAGAGAATCAAGACTTTTAAGGTTTGAACCTAGTTCATCACCCTTATCAGACAGGGAGTCATAGCTACCACCGTCTTTTGGCTCATATGGGAGTGAGCTGGGCCCGTAGGCATCATATTACCACGTATGGTAAAATATGATCATCTTAATTGATGATCTTAACCCATGATTCAGAGATCATATAATTAGGTTTGGAATCTTCTAAAGAATCCTTATATATATAAAAATGACATGTGATTTTAACGAATCACTTCTGCCAGGAGTGTTAACATGTTTTAAGATGTTAACAGGGATTTGAATCTTTTAAACAGGTCTTACCATTTTGGCCCGGTCTTATATTTGACACGAGGCTAGGTTTCACACTTTAAGATTCTTAATTAAATAATTACATAGGCAGGTTATTTCAAAAGGAATGATTTTAATTTATTTATTTCATTTATACATTATTTATGCACAAAATGGCAAACATGAAATTTATAAAAACAACATTCCATTAATTATACATAGGTTACAAGCTGCCCTAAACGGGTCTTTTCAAACAAGCCATTACCCACGCAGGGGTTTTAAACAAGTACTTGCCCACGCAGGGGCTTTAAACAACAAACTAGTCCTCGCAGGGACCTTACAATTAAACATCATACCCACGCAGGGGTTAATGAAAAATAGACCCACGCAGGGGTCAAATCATCACACATACATACCCACGTAGGGGTTTATGGAAGGATAGGCCCACGCAGGGGCTCAAAACAAACATACAAACACACATACCCTCATAGGGGCTTAACAACCAAACACACCCACGCAGGGGTTTACAGAAAATGGAAGGATTCAATGATCCTTCTTGTTCTTCCCTTTGATCAATCCTACTAATCCCTGGAAGAAAGTCTGTCTTTCCCTACGGTCCCTGTGCACTTCCCGTTCCACCTGATCCAGCCTCTGAAGGAGTTCCTCGTGCTCAGGTGGGGAGAACCTAGGCGGCTGCGATTGAGTCCGTATGATAGGCCTAGGTGGTATCTGGTACCCTTGTGTTGGGTACCCAACTCCCCATGGAGCTCCGTATGGTCCTTCTGGTTGCAGGGCATTGTAGTTGGCTGCCATCAAGTAAGGGTCGGCCTCTGCATACCCGTAGTTGTTGAGGACTGGCGGCTCGAACGGGTTATAAGCCATGGAACTCGTATAAGCTGGGATTGGGTTGTCAAAACCCATTGGCGGCGGCTGTGGCATCGCGGGGTTGGAAGGTCCACTCATTTGTGGGTCCTCCTGATGTGGCGGGTAGTGACTAACACTTGACTGTCGTGGGGAACTGAGACGGAAATTCCCTGGTCGTGCCGATATGCGGGCACCGGTTCTCCTACGCCTCGGCGGTTGAGGAGGTGCTGGCTGAACTGGTGGCGGTGGAGGTGGTGGCGTAACTGCCACAAATCGGTGATCCTCAGATGAATCTTGATGATGCGGCTGTGGCTCCTGCTGCTGAGACTGCTGCTGCTCATGAGGCGACGAGTGGTGAGAAGGTGTATAATACCACTCGTGCTGAGTGAACATGGCTTGGAAGCTGTCTGGACCACCGTAGGGTGATCCGTGGAAGGACTATCCGTCAGAGATTTCGATGGGGTGGTTCGGAGTACCACTCGCCGGCATGACGGGATCCGTATCCTCGTCCATGTCATCTGCGTGATCTCCTGAAAAATGGTCATCTGGACCCAGTGGGTTAAAACCCACGGGCTCTTGAATGTAGTTGGCCGGGTTGAACCGGCCCCTGAACACTGGTGTAGGGTCACCATAGGAATGATGGGACAAAGATCTCTGCAGCGGTATGTAGGAAGGCAGATGGTTGTTGGGCTCGTCTTCCGAATGTGGTCCGTATGAATTGTGGACCGGGGGTGTAGAGCTGTGCGAAACGGATCGTCTCGCCGGCTCGAACAGGTTTCTCCTGTGCTGACGTGGATCTTCGCTCTCCGTAGCAGTTGGAGCTCGTACATTGGACGGTCCAGCTTCATGGTCATTGGGGGCGGTGACTGGCCCCTTGCCTCCTCCTCGTCTCCGGAAAAATCTTGGAGGCATTTTGATATTCCTGTCAATAAAGCATGAGATAACAATAACAAAATATAAAATTCAAAGGACAAAACAAAAAGCCGAATACGGTGGGATTTGTCCTATGTTATAAGTCTAGACTCGAAGGTTTAGATATGTGCAATTGTGTAACTGAGATTAAACACAAAAGGCTAGTGTTTAATTCACTCAGAGTTGGCTCTCCTGTCACACCTCGATTTCCACGTGTCACCGGTGGGCCCGGTGGGGGAGTATCGTGACGTGGTTGGCAACGTAATAGTCAAACAACACAATATTAATATGCACAGCGGAAGCAAATTTAAAATAAGATACAACCGAATTTAATATTGTTTATCAATGTAACAATATCCGGAAGTTTATCCACAGTAGGATCGAAACAAAATAACATTTATGGTTCAACAGACTTCAGGCATCTTAAGCTTGCGAGACTTCTAACGATGCTTAGGAGAAATCCCAGCCAATTTCGCTTAGTACCTGCATTTAATCTTTTTGGGAAAATACGTCAGTTTACACTGGTAAATACATTCAACTGACTCATTTTGGAAAATGATTGAAAATTGGTTTGGATGCACATGGCATAAACATTTTTATTTAACTTGGGAGAATTATTTAATATTATAATCTTGTGAACGGATTACATGTTACTTATGCGTTCAGTAGCCCGGATCTTGTCCGGGTTAAAGATCAATAGACACACCACATCATAGAGTTATACACGGACGGTGTACGCCTACACCCCGTGCTCAGGTCGTGGCCATCTCGTAAGATGATGCCAAGGATATCCGGGACATGGTCATTAACCCCCCAAAGGCTGTAAAGTAAACAAGACTGTTTAAACGAGCCGATCAAATTATTCAACTACCCACTTTAACGGTGGAGATTTGATGCCCGATCAAGCGGTATGCTATATACCGTAACCCAAGCCCGTATAGGGAAAATAAGTTAAAAGTATTTACCTGAGTAAGTATTAATCACAACAAGCAAAATGCACGTAGCTTTTACTGGTTCTCCTAATCTGGAACGAAGGTTTATAATAACCTATTAGAATTCTAACGGGCCTTTTATTAAGCTTAAGCTTAGACCGGCTAGTTTCAAGATACGGTTCGTACGCACGATTAAGCGAAGACCGGATAGAATGTGATTCAGACCCGACAAGTTTGAAGACTTGTTTAATATGGGTTTATTATTCACATTCTGGATTTTAAGATAAAACCGTTAAGGTTTGACCCGTTTCGGCCAATTTATGTAAACTTGTTACATAAACCGAACCGAACGCGAAATAAGCGTAACGGGTATCCGTGAGAGCCATATACAGGTTTCCTAGGTTAATATGCTTCAAATATGTTGTAACATCAGTAGGATGTCTTTCATTATGCCCGAAACGAATTTAAACACAAACTATGCCCCGTAGGGGTAGTCTGGTCATTTTAAAGGTTGTAAAAGAGTTTAGATGTTTAACTGAGTTACAGGTCTGATGTAAACAGAAAACATACTCAATTTGACATGTTATACCAGTAGGCTAAAGCATATATGTGAAATTTATCATTTTTATCCAAACTATGCCCCGTAGGGGTATTTTGGTAATTTCACATAAGCCGAAAAGCTCAAAACTGAGGTCTGAGTTTATCAACCTTTGCTTACTGTTAAAATATCCTAAATTGCCTAAAATATCAGTAGGTATCAACCCGGGTATGTCCAATATGATTTTAAAACATACAATGCGTTAAAAACGCTAATTAAGGCGATTAAGGCCATTTCCGGGTTCGATACTTAAATCTGATATTTTTATATTTCCAGAAGGCTTAAAATAATTTATTTATCATATGTGATCAGTAGCAAAAGGTTTGGAGTCGTTTAGATATGTAAAACTCATTTTATGGCCCGTAAGGGCAAAACCGACATTTACCGAATTTAGCCTACGACTATGAGTTATGCTCAGCCTAAAATTAATTAAAAATCTTTAAAAATCCCATAATAATATATTACATCAGTGGGTAAAAGGTTTGATACCAAAAAGTATGTTTAACTAGGCTATACGCTAATTACGCCATTTTATTAACATAAAGCATTAATTTTGCGATAATGAGCATAACTCTTAATCTACAAGTCAAACTGATGTCAAACTTTGCATACAAGTCTATATATCAGTAACTAAGGTTTCTAAACTTTTACATTTTCATAAATCACGTTCTAAGGTAATAAGGGCATAACGGTCAACATATGAGCAATTAACGGAAACATGCATATTAATTGGATAACTAATGAACCAAGGTGTATAATCATAGAGGGTTGTTCTAACAAGTAACCTAATCCAATTAAAGCTCTGAGGCATTTCTAAAACATGCCTAAACGGGTCAGAACTGAAAGTCAAAGTGAAAGTCAAACTATGTGACTTTCGGTTCCGAACCGGGTCTAAACAGGAAATAGTCGGGTTGAACATGTTTGGACATGTTCTTACACTAATTACTAAGTTATAACAATGATCAAATAGGTTATATATGTTCTAGATAGCTAATTATGCATAAATGACATTTTAAGCATCCTGTTGACTTTTTAATTATATGTTTGACCCGACTTTTGACCTGGTTAGAGTGGTGATCAGGGGAAACCCTTTTGAGGTTTTATTACCCACATAAATACCAACTTAGAACCACTTTTAATTTGAGATATGACTGAGCCAATATTGACTAATCTCGAAGTCAAACCGTAATTACGACGGTTTGACTTTTAGCTAATTAACCAAGCTAAACTCAACGAAACAAGAACTAGCAGACTTACAAGAGTCCTATGCACGAGATATGATCACTTGAGGCTGCTTGATAGCTCCAGAAATGATCCCACAATGCAGGAGAAGGTGTGGGAATGTTTGTTGCAACTAATGAGCTTTATATAGTGAACTAAGGCACCATAAAATGTTGACAACAAAGTCTAGGACCCATCCATAACTGATTAACACTTGTGCTAGTGCTTAGGGGTGCCTAGGGGTCGTCCACATGTGAGAAAAACCGGTGAAATAGGTCACAATCGCGAAAAACAGGCTGCAGAAGGTTTTCTGGTCGCTGGCACTTGCTTGCGCATCGTAGGGGTTTCTTGGCTACGATGCGCAGGCCTTCATCAGGGGCTGATTTGTTTGTTCTTTGGTGTTTTGAAAGGGCAAGTGGTATAAACGAATTGTGGACATTATTTTCTCAGTTAGGGGCCTTCCAATTGTGCCTTGAACAGTTCTAAACCCTACCATTTGTAGTTGTTTGCTTGGACGCTTTATAAAAGTACCGAAAATGAAGGTTTACCATTCTTTTCTTCGTGGGATCCTATCATGCATTTCCAATTTATTATTGTCAACCCATTTCTGGATTTTAGACATTATAGATGTTTAATATATAAAACTTGGGTCTTGGGATTTATAATTGAGGTGTTCAGAGGTAAAAATTAACATGACGCCACTTCTAAATTCTGCCAAAACATCTTTATTTAATCCGGGTTTACAACGCGTTTTGTCTTTCGTGACACGTGTCGTTATTCCATTGCACACGAATTTCCGAGGTGTTACAAAAGGTCACTCAGAGGTATACTTTAAACATGTTGACACATTTAACCCCTGTAGTTTGTAATCTTTCACTTTCTTTCGCAATTAGTTTCGTATGATCCATGAATCATTCGTTTAAGGGTATAAACATTATGTAGGGTTATTGTAAAGTATATTTATCCATTGTTGACATTTTGAACCCTTATATTCACATACTTTCCATGTTTGTCAACTTTAGTCCCTCTAGAGTATACTTTCACACGTTCAAGCTTATGACACGTGTCAATACATTATAAGACGTGAATTTTCAAGGTGTTACATCCTCACCCCCTTAAAATAAATCTTGACCTCGAGATTTGTTAAAATGCTGGAAGTACTTTTTGTCGCATAATAGACTTAACTCCTATAACATATCTGGAGTGTTTCCAAGCTCCCAAAGTGACTCCTATATTAGGTACATGTATCCTTTTGGAGCTTCTTAACCTGTCGATCCTCAATCGATACAGGATGCTCATCACATCAAAAATCTGCATATCATTATGGGATATTGCTTCTTGACTTATTTGCGACACACATCCTTCAGTCACTAGTGTGTAATGTATTGCGAGTTCCGCCAAGCTCCTTAAATAGGTCTTGGCTTACAAGCTACTTGATCTTGATACATTCGATTTCCTTCGAATGATGCTATATACTCCGAGCCTGACTATCCTGATGATTCAATAAATTTGGCACACCCTTCCTGGGTGATATCTTTTGTTGAGCCTTATTCCTTAACGAGAGTTTAGGAGGTTTGCTATTTTCAATAATCCTTGATTTTCTGTACTGGCATCTTACAGATGATTATGTATTTGCGTGATCTTATTTGTTGTTTCTAATGCAACTTTCAGATCCTGATAATTGGACTTACCAATCTATTGTCCTATCAATAGGCGTTTAACATTCCATCTATACAAGGTCTTCAAAGGAGCCACCTTGATACTTATATACAACTATTATAGAAAAGCTTATCTTTAGGTGAGATGGTTATCCCAACCATTGCTTAAAACTATTCTTAAGGAATAGCTAATCCTTATATCTAGTTGAATAACTCGACGATCCTGGGTAGTTGATGGTGATTCTTAATCGTTGTCTAAATAGGGTTGCGGTAATGAATGCATAAGCAAAATGAACCGTCTTTCTTATTTAGCAATATCAAACTCTCGGAATATTAAGTTAGGCTATATGAATCTCTTATCTTAAAATTTACTTAATTAGGGTTTCGATTATTCCATAATCAATCATGGAGTTCTACAACACTCCAACCCAAAGCGGGATGTTAATCTTAACTCTACTTGCCTCTCGGGAGGTAAACAGAGTAGTCTTAGGAGAAGATAATCAAAATACAAGGAGGTTACAGAGATTTTCCAAATCTCAGGCTCTAGTTTATCCATCCTCGCTTGTGCCAAATGAGTGACACTTTTATGTTATGAGTCCACAGGTTCCTTTACCAGGAAACATTTATTTGGAAAAATTCTATTTTCTAGATCTCTTCCTTGAATACCATTAGCTGACTTTAATACCATTTGACCATTGGAATATCTTTGTGGTTCCATGCATTAAACCTCCATACTGATCAGGCATGGAAGCAATCTATGGAACAGATTAAGATACACCAATCCTCATGTGGCGCTTTTGTCATACCATCTGGTATTCGCAATCGATAGAGATCAGGAGATATCAATCACTTATGATGATGTACTTCATCTGGAGAAAGGGTATACTAGAATTTTATGACTGAAGATTTCTGACAGAAACAGAAGAAATGGTTCCTATGATTTGCTATCTGTAAGCTTTACCTTACACTTAATATCTAGGATTCTTATGATAGATTTTTTTTAAAGTCTAATATACTTACAATTTATGAAGGATTTATTGGTATCCGAATTAAAACAGAGTTCTTAGCATTTATACTTAAAGAACGTACCCAACGTTATTATTGATATAGACTACTCCTGACACTCTTTAGGAGAGTTTAAGCGCTATCATTCTTAGGCTTTCTATCCTTAGCCGTATTTCCTTTGACAGTTTTGGGGCACGTAGCATTTGGCTCCTTGAACTTTTTCACGGCCTTCTTCACAGCTTTTCCAACAGCTATGTCTATCATAGTTTGAAGAACATCTTTGGAAATTCTAAGGTTTACATTTGTAGCATCATTAGCGTGCGTCGCATCATCAATGGCATGATTGACTGTTGTCTTATCCGAGTTGTCATACTCAAGATTTGGTTCCTATTACCAAATGAAACATTTACTTAGTTGCAATTCAACAACTGCTATTCATCACTCTGATGGCCTTAACATGTACTAACCATGGTTTCATTAAACTATACTGGCTAATATGGCACTAACATTCTTAATGAACGTTATTTTACAAACATATCAATATCACTTAGCCTAGGTCACAAAAGACCATCAATGGCATTTAAGGGTTGGACCTAGTCCATCACCTTTTTGACAGGGGATCAAAATGTCACATCTGTCTTTATTATATTGATGTATTTGGACAGCTTGAAAGCTTGCCATAAGGATATCAGAAAAGAGTGATTCCTAATAGATATTAATATCGATCTAAGGTTTGTTGGAGCATTCTCTAAAGTATCATCGGTCAATTTCTACCTCGCATTAAATGACCGGAGTCCTAATCAGCGGAGACAACAGTTCTCAACATTTATTGTTCATTATAGAATCATATGTGTCAGTATCAAATAAATTTCTGCATAAGCTGCTTGATAAGGAAAGGTACCTGCTATATAGTCATCATTCTGCACCATCTCCTGGGCGTTCATCTGGAAGACTCATGCGTTTGCTTTCTCGGCCTCTTCAGGCTTCTTCTGATTCCTAGGGCAGTTGGTCCTGATATGCCCCTTCTCGTTGCAACCATAACAGGTTGCGTCTTTCAACTTCTTGCAATCCAAGGTTTTATGTTCCTTAGACTTGCAAATCCCACAAGGTAGAGGCTGAGATTCAAATCTGCATTTCCCGAGGTGGTATTTCCTACAGGTTTTGCACCTGGTCTTCTCACCCGACTGCTGGCTGTCTTTCTCAAATCCGGAGCTCTTCTTATCCTCAGAGTTCCTCTTTTTCTTTCTATCGGAGCGATGAGAATTCTCATCCTCCCTTTTACGCTTTCCATCTTCAGAGGCTTTGGCAGCCTTGTTTCTGACCACATCGAGTGTGAGAGATAGCGACAGATCTGCCGCTGACCTGAATGTAGTAGGTCTCGATGCTTTCACACTGGCCTTTATTTCTGGGGCTAAACCCCCAATAAAGCGAGCTATTCGCTTTGGTTCCGGTGTGATCAAGTAAGGAACCAATTGAGACATGGTATTGAAACTTGTAAGGTATGCTTGACAATCTAAGTTCTCCATGACTAATGTCAAGAATTCAGTCTCAATTTTCTCAACTTCATGTTGAGGACAGTAATTTTCTTTGATAAGAGTGACGAACTGATCCCAAGTCATGTTGTACAAAGGAATCTTCCCCGTAGCTTGGATCAGTAACCTCCACCAAGCTAGAGCTTCTCCTTTAAAAGATTGTGAAACAAATTTCACAACATCTTGTTCCGCACAACCGCTGATGTCAACAACAGTGTCCATCTCCTCGAGCCATGTCATGCAATCGATGGCTCCTTCTTCTCCTGTAAAGTCTCTGGGCTTGCAGGAGACAAAATATTTATATGAGCAGGTCTTAACTGGTGCCTCTTGATGAAGCACAACCTGTCTAGACGGAACACTCCTCTGGTTTGACGAGTTATGAACATCGTCTTCCTTTTACTCATGTGATTTAGAAGGGGGCTTACTACGAGCCACAGATAGAGTCTTAGAGTGTGTATCACTTGATTCATCATACTGTCTGTCGAGGGCTCGTGTAACGGCATTATCTATTAATGCTTGCAGTTCCGCACCAGTTATATTAATTCTGGGAGCATCATTATTTTCCCTCGGGTGGCTGTTGACCTCATCCGATCCAGCCATGTAGCTTGATTGCTACATAAATATTGACGATGATTCATTCAGAGGTTATTATGGATTCATCACTTTTGACGATTCATCAACCATGGTAATATAAACCATATTGGTTAATTTGTTAGTTATATTTAATTAGCATTTTCATTATAATTTATCCTAGTCATAAAACATTTAGGATATTAAGGTGGCGGAAAGGGCCTAGTCACAAGGACAATTTTAAATTTACAAGCCATGATTTCAGAGAATCGAGGCATTAAGGTTTGAACATATTTCATTACCTTTTCTGGACAGAGAGTCAAAGACTACTACTGTCTTTAGTCTCAGAGGACGTTAATTATAGCCAGTAGGCACTTCATCCTTAAGGGATGATTATTTCAAATAAGGGAATTTAGATTAACCCCCTTTTTAAAGATGGCCTGTGTGACTTTAACGATTCACAGTTTGCCAAAAATGTTAACATACTTACAGATGTTAACAGGGATTGGAATCTTTTGGATAGGTTTTACTGTCTTGGCCATGTCTAAAATGATAATTAGGCTAGGTTTTACCTTTAAGATTCTTTTAATATTTAACGCAGAACAATCCCAAATTGAGATGTAAACAAGGATCTGAATCTAATTGTGGAACTACCGTCTTGGCCCTGTCTGAAAATGACACATGAGCTAGGTCTTGTCCTTTTTAGATATTGCCATTTTATTATAATGGTAGATCTTATAATATAGGAATGATATTTTAAATATAATCGTTCCATTAAAAATTAAACAAGTATATGGTTGCCCTAAACGGGACTTCTACAGAAAATGACTTGCCCATGCAAGGGCTAATCAGAAAAATAACAAAGGAACCAAATAAGGGCAAAATAAAACGAATTAGGATTAGTCCTATGTTCTTGTCTAGACTCAAGAATGTGCAACTGTGTAACTGAGATTAAACACAAAAAGCTAGTGTTTAATTCACTCAGCGTTGGCTCTGATACCAACCTGTCACACCCCGATATTTCCACGTTTGACCGGTGGGCCCGGTGGGGAGTATCGTGACGTAGTTGATATCATCATGGTCAAACCACACAATATATAAATGCACAGTGGAAGCAAAAGATAAATATATTACAATCCGAATATAAAGTAATATCAAGTATTACAACGGAAAGTAAAGGATCCATAGGCGGATCTTAAAACATAAACATTGTTCAACAGACTTTAGACGCCTAGAACTTGCAAGATTCCTTATTAACGCCCTGAGCTTCCAGCCAATTACGTTCAGTACCTGTCACTTAACCTTTTTTGAAAATACGTCAGTTTACACTGGTAAATACAATTAACCGACTCATTTGAAAAGGTTTAATAAAATTGATTTGGATGCACAAGGCACAACATGTCTTTTATAACTTGGGACAATTATATTTGTAATCTTGTATACAGATTTACATGTTCGTTGTACGTTCAGGGCCCGATGTAGAAACCGAGTCAAAGTTAACAGACACACCACAGTATAGGCCCACAAGAGAGTGGGATACCGTTTCCCTTATGCACTGTCAGGTGTATGCCTACATCCCGTGCATAAGTCGTGGCCATTTTATAATACAATGATGTCAAGGATATCCGAGACATGGTCATTAACCCCTAAAGGATTTTATTTCAAACAATACAGATTAAAGCGGGTTACCTCAATAATTTAATCACATTACGACTAAACATTCAATACCCGACCAAGCGGTATTATTATAATACCGTATCCCAAGCCCGTATAGGGAAAATAAGTTAAGAGTATTTACCTGAGCTAAATATAAATTCAATCCCAGCCGTATTTCAAATCAGCAAGTACAGATAGCTTTTACTGGGCTCCTAATCTGGAACGAAGGTTTTTTTAATAACCTATTAGAATCCTAACGGGTCTTTAATTAAGCCTTGACTTAGACCGGTTAGTTTTCAAAAGGAAGATACGGTTCAAACGCATGATAAAGCGAAGACCGGATTAGAATGTGGTTTTGACCCGACAAGCTTGTATGCTTGTTTAATATGGGTAACTTAAACACATTCTGGATTTTGAGACAAAAATGATATGGTTTGACCCGTTTCGGCTAATATATGCAAACTAGTTACATAAGCCGATCCGAACGCGAAAAGTGCGTAACGAGTAACCAACTGGATCATATACAGGTTTCCAAAGTTAATATGCCTTAATTATGTTGTGATATCAGTAGGATACCTTCCATTATGCCCAAAACGAGTTTAATCTCAATTTAAGCCCCGTAGGGGTATTTTGGTCATTTTAAAGATTATAAAAGAGGTTAATTGAAATTCTGAGATTCGGGTCCGAATACATCTGTAAAATAACTTATTTTATTAGGTCATATCAGTTGGTAATAGGTCTTATATGACAAAAATGGTTTTAAACCCAAACTATGCGTTTAATACGCTTAAAAAGCCATTTTAAGCGATTTCCGGGTTATATATGAAATCTGAGTTTTCTGATCAAGTTATAAAGTTCAAAATACTTTATTTATTATATAAAATCAGTAGCAATTGGATTGGTGTCAAAATACTATGTAAAACTCATTTTGTACACAAAAAGGGTAAAATCGGTATTTACCGAATCAATGCCATAACCTTAGGTTATGAGCAGGTTAAAAATAATTAAAAATCTTTAAAAATCCCAAAATATTATATTACATCAGTGGGTAAAAGGTTTGGTGTCAAAAATTTGGTTTAGAAAGGCTTTATGCTAATTGCGTCGTTTTATTACTAAAAGGCGTCATAATTACGCTAATGAGCATAACTCCTAATCTAGACCTCCAACTGATGTGAAATTTTAGGGACATGTTTATAAATCAGTAATAAATATTATTGTCCTTTCATATTTCCAAAATTCTCGTTTTATGGTCAAAAGGGCTTTATGGTCAACATTAAGCATTTAACGGAAACGTGTAAACGAATCGGACAATCAACGATCCAACCACAGAGGGTTATACTATCATGTAAACTGGTCCTAAGGAAGCTCTAAGGCATTTCCAAACCATACTAAATCGGGTCAGAACTGAAGTCAAAGCAAAAGTCAAAGTTTTGTGACTCTCGGTTCCGAACCGGGTCTAAACAGAAAATTGTTGGGTAGAACATGCTTAGACATGTTCTTACATTAATTACTAAGTTATAAGAGTAATAAAACAGGTTGCAAAGCTTCTACATTGTTAATTATGTTTTAAATCGCAAATTAGGATCATGTTGACTTTTTATAAACAACTTTGACCCGACATTTGATCTAGTTAGAACGGGAATCAGAGGGTGCCCTTTTAAGGGTTTATTTCCCACATAATTACCAACTTATAACTACTCTTAATTCGACTAATCACTGGACCATTAATGATTAATCGCTAAGTCAACCGTTAATTACGACGGTTTGACTTTTAAGCTAAAACTAAGTAAAAACTCAACTAAGAAAGGTTAAGCATACTTACAGAAGTCCTATGCACTATTAGAGATGACTTGGGTCTGCTTTGGAGCTCCAGAAGTCCTCAAGAATGCAGATGGAATGGATGATCAAATTTTTGCAACTAATGGCCCTTTTTATAGTGTTCTTAATCCATTAGGATGATGACAACTAAGTCTAAGGGGTGATCCAGATCATTAACAAGTGCCCCTAAGTCCTAGGAACTATTAGGGGTCGCCCATGTATGTGAAAAATCGTTTTTAAGTCGGTTGCAATGTTTAAAACAGCCAACAGCCAACTTTCTACATCTGGGCATCCCTTACGGACCGTAAGGGTGGACCTTTACGGTCCGTAAGCCATTCATCAGGGCAAATCTTTCTCTTTCAGTTTGCATCCTTGGCTCTTGGTCCTTCGAAAGGTCAATCCACCTTTATTCTTTGCATTTTGAGCCCCTGTAATTGACTTATAAGGGCTTCAAGTCTTATAACCACTTTGTTAAGTCCTTGTTTAACTTGGTTATCACCCGAAAAGTCATAATTTTCAACGTTGACGCTTTAACCCCTCTTATACGAATTTTATCATAACTTTCTCATACGATAACGAAACTTGGCGAAATTTTTATCATACATTCTAACGAGCATAATTAATTGTTACAAAGCTTCAGGTTTGCTAAAAGGTCACTCAGAGGTATACTTTAAACATGTCGACACATTTAACCCCTGTAGTTTGTAATCTCTCACTTTCTTTCGCAATTAGTTTCGTATGATCCATGAATCATTCGTTTAAGGGTATAAACATTATGTAGGGTTATTGTAAAGTATATTTATCCATTGTTGACATTTTGAACCCTTATATTCACATACTTTCCATGTTTGTCAACTTTAGTCCCTCTAGAGTATACTTTCACACGTTCAAGCTTATGACACGTGTCAATACATTATAAGACATGAATTTTCGAGGTGTTACAAGTAATGATTACTGAAATCATATATACTATTCCTTGCTTTCGTTCATAACTAGCAACTTTCATTACTGAAATGAACTTCATGGGTTTACGTGGCTTATCTCCTGTAATCACGATCACTTCTCCGGTGGGTGCCCGAATCTCTATAGAATTCTTATCACAAAAGATTTGAGCATGGTTGGCTACTAACCGATCCATTCCTAACACAACATCGAACCCAGCTAAATTCATTGGTAATATGTTTGCATGAAATTTATGACCTGAAAGTTCTATATTTTCTTTTTGCAAAACCTTATCTGTGTTAATAGAATTCCCATCTGCCGTTTCGACTGTAAAAATCTGCCTAAGGTTGGTGAAGGGTAAGTTAAGAGCTTGGCAGAATGAAGTATTTATAAAACTTTGGTTTGCCCCAGAGTCAAATAATATTTTTGCATAAACGTTGTGAACTAGGAACGTACCAGCTATCACATCTGGAATGAGTTCTGCCTCCTGAGTAGTTAATTGGAATGCTCGAACATTCTTCTTGGTAGCTCCGTCGGTCGGTTTGACTTTATTGTCTGCTGGTTTGACCAACTTAGGGCACTCTGGTTTGAAATGCCCAGCTTCTCCACAGTTATAGCAGACCCTTATTTTCTTTCTGCAGTCTTCTTCACGATTTCCTACAACTTTGCAAAAGTTACAGGTTATATTGCATTTTCCAAAATGTTTCTTTCTGCAATTCCTGCAGAACGGTGGAGTTGAGGATTGCTCGGTTCCTTTCTTCTTGAAGTTGCTATTATTACCCACATGAAATCCTTGGGTAATTTTCTGAGCTAATTCCTTCTTCCGATTTTCATCTCTTATGCGTACCAGCTCGTCAGTTAGGGTGTTAGCTAATTCTACCGCATCGTCAATAGTGCGAGGTCTTGCAGCTTTAACGATATTACGGATTTCGCCAATCAGTCCCCAAATATAATGGGAAATAAGCACCGGTTCTGGCGAAGCCAGGGTTGGTACTACTCTCGCATACTCGAAAAATGTCGAAGTATATCATCGACAGTCTACACCCACCATCCGATGGTTCAGGAATTTATTCGCCATTTGTTCCTTTTTCATATTCGGGACAGAATTTTCTTTCCATTAGTTGCTTAAATTCTTCCCAATTCATGGCGTAAGCCATATTTCTTCCTTTGGCCTGAAGTACCGTATTCCACCATTCTAGTGCCCCTTCTTTGAAAAGATTCGACGCGTACATAACCTTGTATTCTTCAGCACATTTACTTATCATAATTACTGCTTCGGTTTTCTCCAACCAACGCAGTGCCGCAGTCGCCCCTTCGTTGCCTGCAAATTCTGCTAGTTTACAAGCAAGAAATTCTTTGTAAGTGCAACCAGGCGTTGCAGCTTTCATTTTCTTAGGGAGTGGGGCCTGTCGTGGAGCATGATTGTCATTAGTATGATTGCCACCTCCGTTTACACTATTACTGAAGTTATTTTCTTGGGTACGTTTACTAGGAATGATTTGAGGTTCAACAGGTTTCTGGGCAGCAGCAAGGATTGCTGGAATAGCATTGGATATTCCTTGAGCAACGATATTTTCTATATCTTGCCTAGTCATAAATTGGTCTTCCTGGTGTTGCTCAGATTGGTTAATCTCGTTAACTGGTTCATTATTAGCGTTTTCCATCTGGTAATTAATATATATAAATTATTAACATAGAAATAAATATCAATTATATGCAAAATAATCATACAATACAACACACGTATAGCCAAAATTATCGATTTCTCAATTCCCATTTTATATATATATATATATATATATATATATATATATATAATACATCGGTACACACCGTTATCTTACAAAAGTTTTATTTTTTTAGTTATTTTACAAGATTATATTTTACTACTATTATTATTATACAATCACAGTTTCACAACCCCACTATCCCTCGTCAGTTGGCATTTCAGTAACGATGTTCCCTCTCGTCATACTTCCAGGAGATCTATTCTCCTACCACCCGAATCCTATTCCCTGCACCTATCAGTTCCTCGCCAAAATGGCGGAGTTCAGCTAAGTTTTCATTACTCATTGGTGGATTTGGTATAGGTTCTGGGTCGAACTGAGGGAAAAAGGTATAGGGGTTATTGAGAAGGTTTTGAAACTGCCAGTCGTTAGTCCGCCACTCGTCCATTTCTCCTAAAGGTTGGGTATGGATCAAAGGTTCTGGGATTGTTGGCTCCAAATTTATTGGAAGTTGGGTTTCAGCAGGATAAGGGTAGAGGTTGGTGTTGACAGGTCTAATGATATCACAGCTTGCCAATACGCGATCTAAATCTTCCTGTAATGGCAACTCCTCGACTTACTTAGAACTTTCCCCAATTTCCATTTCCGTTGGTCTAGAACCTTCCCCCATCTCGATCCCTTTTCCTTTATCCATGGGATTCTCTATTTTGGGAATTTTCCTAGTCGTTGGTTTCCTACTGCGTACACGTCTCCAGCCTACGAATCTTCTCCTTTTCTTAGGCTTTGGTTTCTCCAGAGGTGGAGCGTGGAATTCCATAGGTTGTTCCACATCGGGTATGTAACCAGTAAAGTCTTTGGAAACTTCTACTTTCACCGGATAGAGATTGAGATTCTGAAGGGCTTCAGATAACTTATTCATGATGTTTAGCATATATGCATAAATGCACAAAAATGTTAAGTTAAAATTTTATAACAAAATTTCACAGATAAACATTCAAGTATTATTGCATACCGTGTGACTAATTTAATACAAAGGACAACTGACAATTAAAACATACTAGGGTTTATTGTAAACTTATTTATTTACTGGGTAAAGTTTCTGGCTTGTAGGTGATATGGGTGCTAGGACTAAGTCAGGTTATTTAAATGTCAGCATTTACTGCTACCGTAGCTAACATATAGAGATCTGCCCATTTTTCATCTAACTTGTCTTCCCATGGTGGGTTACGGCCTAATTTCTGGGTTTCCTGATTAACCCTCACTTCTTTTGGTTGTGATTTCCTTATTTTCTCTTGACTTTTCATAATAATCAAACTTCCTTTATTAGGAGAAAGTGGTTCCTCAAACTGTGCCTTACGAACAAATATTCCTTCCTCGGTATTTGCTGAGTGTTTTGAGGATGAAGTTCCTTTTTCTTTCGGTGAAGTATCTAATTTATGGTAGATATCCGAAAGTCTTTGCTTACCCATACTGTAAACAAATATTCAAATAATAAAACACGTAATCACAAAAATGGCAATTAGTAAAATTAAGTACTTTCCAAATACTTAATTGGCTTAAATCAGTGGCTCTGATACCACCTTTTTCTGTCACGACCCCCGGCCCGGTTGGACCGGGTTCAGGAGCCGCGGGACAGAAAATCCCGTGGTATTTATTTAATTGAGTTGACAGCGGAAGATTTTAGCAGGATCTTTTTAAAACTGAAAATGCCCGATTATTTTATTTCATAATTCGGGATAAAACCCCGGTAGTTTACAATAAGGTGATTTCACTGGGAAATCTTTATTTTACAAAACATGTTTCTTTATTTATATTGAGCCACTTCCTTAAGCTTGTAGTGCTTCGCGGCACTTTTCCTGGATCACAACAGATCACCTGAAACATGTTTGAAAAAGGGTTTTGTCAGCGGGGAAATACTGGTGAATCACTCTTTTTACTAAAAACGACGTGTTGTTATAATTTACAGTATTAAGAGCGATTACAATGTTTATACATATCAACCAACTACCCACGGTATTTGTCACTCGACCACCTATTGGCTATCTCGTTGTCCAATGGTGTCTGTGACTATGGTCATATCACCCCTTGGCTAACCCGTTGTCCAATGGTGACGGTTATCAAGTATTGTATACAAAACCCCACATATCGGCTGTAATTTGGAGACTACAAAGACTTAATCCCTGTAATTATAACTTTGAAAGCAAACATGATTTTGAAATCAAATTTGATAAAAAGAGAATGACTCACATTGCAGATTTATTCGGGCAGAGTTTAGCCTACTGATAAGCCTGTTAACCTAATTTAACAATAATGCACACGAAACTAGGTCAGTAACTAATACAGCATTTACGATAACTCACGAGATCGAAACCTTCACAACGAATGACAAAGTGCAATACTTAAACATCCATCGAATTCACGACGAATGACAAAGTATAACCCAAGTTTGAGCAGCACTTAAACATCCATTGGATTGATTTATATCGATCGGACATTAAATCATAGCAGCGATCGAGTTATTACCCTGTTATCGCGGAGGAAATTCGAGATTGTGTGTGTTTCTGTAGTATTTGGACGATATCTCAGTGCATGAATCGAATTTTAACGTCGAACCAACGCGTAATTGCAAGTGCCAATGTCTACTATTTATACTGGAAAAAGGGCGCCCTCGCGTGGCGCGAGGGGCCTTCGCGTGGCGCGAGGGGTACCACCCTTGCATAGGGTAGCCCCGTGTCCCAGTAGCTCAGGTGAGTTGGTCGTTCGTTCGAATTCTTTTTACACGTAAAACTGTTTAGATAATACTAACGGGAATTTACCCCCCCTGAGTTTTAGGGGCCCTGATCCTGATTCCGATTGTTCTGAAAATTTTAGGGGTTATGCAGAACTACTTGAGGGTCTTAATTAGGGTTTCCTTTTGGACAAAATAAAATAATAATTAGGACTTTTGATGAGAGTTCTTACATTCACCATGTGACCTAAAAATTGCACCTCCTTTAGCCAGAATTCACACTTTGAGAATTTGGCGTAAAGCTTTTCCTTTCTTAACAAAGTTAAGAGTGCATGCAGGTGCTCACAATGCTCGTCCTGACTTTTGGAATAAATAAGTATATCGTCAATGAAGACAATCATGAATTTATCCTAATACGGTTTACAGATCCTATTCATCATGTCCATGAATGCGGCAGGAGCATTCGTTAACCCAAACGGCATGACTGTAAACTCGTAGTGACCATACCTAGTCCTGAAAGCAGTTTTAGGTATGTCTTCTTCTTGTACTTTCAGTTGATGGTATCTGGAGCGCAAATCTATCTTAGAGAAGTATCAAGCTCCTTGAAGTTGATAAAAAAGATCATCAATCCTAGGTAATGGATATCGATTTTTAATTGTAACCTTATTTAGTTCCGTATAATCGATACACATCCTCATTGAACCGTCCTTCTTTTTCACAAACAACACAGGTGCTCCCTAAGGGGATGAACTAGGTTGTATAAATCCTTTGTTTAATAACTCATCTAACTGCTTTTTCAATTCTAACATTTCGGTGGGTGCTAACTAATAAGGTGCCTTAGCTATCGGTGTAGTTCCAGGGTTAGATGAATTCTAAATTCTACCTCCCTATCTGGTGGTAACCCAGGTAGTTCTTCTGGGAATACATCCGGGTATTCTGACACTACTGGGATTTCCTTAAGTTCCTTACTTTTAGTGTTAATGATTACCGAAATCATATACACTATTACTTGTTTTCGTTCATAACTAGCAACTTTCATTACAGAAATGAACTTCATTGGTTTACGTGGCTTATCTCCTGTAACCACAATTATTTCTCCTGCGGGTGTATGAATTTCTATGGAATTCTTATCACAAAGGATTCGAGCATGGTTGGCTACTAACCAATCCATTCCTAACACAACATCGAATCCAGCTAAATTCATAGGTAGAAGGTTTGAAGAGAATTTATTGCCTGAAAGTTCTATCTTTTCTTCTTGCAGAACCTTATCTATGTTAACAGAATTTCCATCTGCCGTTTCTACCGTATAAATCTGCTTAAGTTTGATTAAAGGTAGGTTAAGAGCTTGGCATAATGAAGTATTTATAAAACTTTGGTTTGCACCAGAGTCAAACAATACTTTTGCGTAAACGTCGTGTACAAGAAACGTACCCGCTATCACATCTGGAATCAGATCTGCTTCCTGGGTTGTCAGCTGAAAGGCTCTTGCGTTTTTCTTATTAGTTCCTTCAGCAGGTTTGGCCATGTCATCAGCTGGTTTGACCAGTTTAGGGCAATCTGGTCTGTAATGCCCAGTTTCTCCGCAGTTGAAGCAAATCGATGATTTCTTCCTACATTCTTCTTCTCTGTGTCCTTGCGCCTTGCAGAAATTACACTTCTCTTGACATTTACCAAAATGTTTCTTTCGACAATTTCTGCAGAATGGCGGTGTGGAAAATTGCCCAGTTCCCATTTTCTTGAAATTATTACCCCCACGAAAACCTTGGGAAATTTTCTGAGCCAAATCCTTTTTCCTGTTTTCTTCTCTCGTGCGTATCAGTCCATCGGTTAAAGTGTTGGATAGTTCTATCGCATCGTCAATTGTGCGAGGTCTTGCAGCTTTGACAATATCCCGAATCTCACTAATTAAACCCCAAATATTGCGAGAAATAAGTACCGGTTCTGGCGAAGCCAGAGTTGTTACAATTCTGGCGTATTCGAAAAATTTCGAAGTATACCCTCGACAATCAACATCCACCATCCGGTGATTCAGGAACTTATTCGTCCTTTGTTCCTTTTCGTAGTCGGGACAAAATTTTCTTTCCACCGATTCCTTAAATTCTTCCCAACTCATGGCATATGCCACGTCACTTCCTTTTGCTTTCAACACCGTGTTCCACCATTCTAACGCCTCTTCCTTGAAAAGGTGGGATGCATACATAACCTTGTCTTCCTCTATACACTTGCTTATTTTAATTACTGCTACAGTTTTTTCTAACCTACGCAGTGCTGCCGTTGCCCCTTCATTGCCTCCAAATTCAACTGGCTTACAGGCAAGAAATTCCTTGTAAGTGCAACCAGGTGTTGTAGCTTTCATTTTCTTAAAAAATGGGGCTTGAACCACATCATTATTATTATTGTCGCCTACATTTACACTGTTAATAGAGTTATTGTCACGTGTGCGTTTGCTGTGGTTAGCTCATGAGGGTTCAACGGGATTTCTAGCAGCAGCGATGATTGCTGGGACAACGTTAGCTATTCCCTGGGCAACGATATTTTCTATATCTTGCCGATTGAGAAATTGCTCTTCATTATTTTGTTCAGACTGATTAACTTCATTGACCGGTTGGTTTTCCACGTTTTCCATCTGAATAATTAACAATATATACAAATTATTGTCATAAAATATATAGCAACCAGACACATAACAAGGCAATCACACATAATCAAGTCAACGCGTATAGCCAAAATTGTCGTCCTTGCGACTTTTATATATTTTTATATATTAGCATGCGTCGATACACACCAGTTATTTTACAAAAGTTTTATTTTAATTATTATTATAATATATTATATTATTATTATTATTATTATACAAACATTCCACCTCGTCAGCTAGCCCTTCAGAAACGACGCTCCCTCTCGTCGTATTTCCATGAGATCTTTTCCCCCACGTCCCGAATCCGGTTTCCAGCATCTACCAGTTCCTCGCCGTAGCGGCGGAGTTCAGCTAAGTTTTCTGTGCTCATAGGTGGGTATGGTGTAGGTTCTGGATCAAACTGGTGAAAATAAGTGTTGGGGTTATTCAGGAGGTTCTGAAATTGCCAGTCACTCGTCCACCATTCCTCTAATTCTCCAGTTAGAAGTTGGTGGTTGACAATAGGGTCCGGAATTGCAGGTTCCAAATTGATTGGAAGTTCAGATTGGGCAGGGAACTTGAAAAGGTTTTCATTGACAGGTCCGATGAGGTCACAATTTGACAGTTTGCGATCAAGCTCCTCCCATGGTGGCATTTTCTGGGCTTGCCCGGAACTTTCCCCGATCTCCTTTCCTTTCCCTTTGTCTTTCGGATCCTCATTCTTTTTAACCTTCTGGGCGGCTGGCTTCTTCCTACGTCCGCGTTTCCAGTCCAAGATTCTCCTCCTTTTTTTCGGTTTTTTCTCCTGGGGCTGGGCTTGGAACACTGGTGGTTCCTTAGTATTTGCCTGGTAGCCAGATGAGTTTCCTATGGTATCCATGTCGGTGGTATGGATAGTAAAGTTTCGGAGTGCCTCCGATAGTTCATTCATGCTGAAACATGAAGAAACACACAAAATTTTAAGTTAAAATTTTATTTATCAATTAAATTGTCAAAGAATCACAGAATGGCAATCTGAAAAATTAAGTATTTCTAAATACTTAATTGGCTTAGATCAGTGGCTTTGATACCACCTTTTTCTGTCACGACCCCCGGCCCGGTTTTACCCGGTCCAGAAGTCGCGGGACGGAAACCCGTGGTATTGGTGTGTTAATTTGCAGCGGAAATTTTAACAGGATCTTTTCAATTTAAAACGCCCGTTTATTTTATTTATAATATCGGGACAAAATCCCGTAATTTACAATAAAGGAATTTCACGGGGAAATTCCCTGTTTACAAAACATGTTTATTTATTTACTGGCCACTTTATCCAAGCTGGTAGTGGTACACGGCATTTTTCCGGGTTCACAGTAAATCACCTGAAACATGTTCAAAAAGATTTTATCAGCGAGGAAATACTGGCGAGTCATTCAATTAGCACAAAACGACACATTGTTATAAATTACAGTATTAAGGGCGATTACAATGTTTATATGTCAACCAATTACCCAACGGTATTTGTCACTTGACCTGTCTCTGTGACTATGGTCATATCACCCATTGGCTAACCCGTTGTCCAATGGTGACGCTTATCAAGTAATGTATACAAACCCCACATACCGGCTGTAATTGAAGACTACAAAGACTTAATCCCTGTATTTATAACTTTGAAAACGAATATAGTTTTGAAAGTAATTTGATAAAAAGAGAATGAATCACATTGCAAGTTTAGACGGGCAGAGTTTTACCTACTGATTTAGCCTGGTACCCTAGTTAAATAATGCAAATGAAACTAGGTTAAATAACTTAATACAACATTTACGATAAGCTCACGAAATCAAAACCCTCACGACGAATGACAAAGTATAGCCCTGATTCGGGCAGCACTTAAACATCCATCGGATCGGTTTCAATCGATCGAACATTGTATCGTAGCAGTGATCGAGTTATTACCCCGTATCGTAGCAGCCTCTCGACTCTTTGAACGAAATTTCTAAGCAGATTATGTGTGTTTTGAAGGAAACTTTCGAACACAGAGAAAGGCCATGCAACACTCGTTATATAGCTGAAATTTGTGTTTGTCGCGGCCCGCGTAAACTCTAACAATATCTTACGCGGACCGCGAGGGCCACCCTAGCTATGGCTAGGGCTGTCGTGTCACGGTGTAGGTCTGCCACGTGTCAGACACGTGGCCTAAAGCTTATCTGGAAACTTTCCTAGCTGTCGCGCCCCGCGTAAGCTTGGCTTAACCCTTACGCGGCCCGCGAGCGACCCATAAAATTCATTTTTCTTGGTTTTTCAAGAGAATTAGGGTTTTAGGGGTCCGGGTTTCCACTTATAGAGTGTCGTGGGATAATTTTGAAGGTCCTTACATGTGAAAACCGCAAACTCTCGAATGAATCACTCGCTCGACGCACTCTTTACAATAAACACGAGAAATTGCGTTGAGTCAGGAGTGAAATCCATATCTCGACGAAAATCTCTAATAAATAGAGGGTGGAACATCTTCCGCGCTATCTCATAGTTTTATCACGCACGTGAACGAAGTCATTAAGTTAGGGGTGAAACCCGCATCATAGTGACTAGTTCCAATGTCTATTTTCGTTTTACAAAACTCTCAGCAAAGTCTCGACGAACTCCAGTGACCCGACTTCGCGTAGTAACCGGAAGGATGCGTGCCAGTCACCGCGATGCGGCGTAAGAGCACAATCTCGAAGGCCAAAGCGTGAACTCGAGGTCATTATGAATAGTCGAATCACTTTGGGTAGTCAACGTCTACACACGCCAAGAGCACAATCTCGAAGGCCAAACGAACCAAAGTTGGAAAATTATCAAACGTTGCACGACCGTTCGAATGGCCATCCGCCCGGATGACCATCCGCCTGGATGACCATCCGACCGGATGACCATTCATCCGGACGGAGCCATCCGAACGCCAACCATCCGAACCCTTTCGAGCGCACCGCCTTAAATCCCACCTTCACCTATAAATAGGGCCATTGTGTCTCATTTCAACACTTTGGTTCTCTCAACCGCTCCCAAGATTTCAGACGCAAATCAAGGCCTTTTTGTAAGCTTTTTCTCTCAAATCTTCGTCAATCTTCATCTCTAATCACTTCTACATCAAAATCACACACACACACACTTAAACTTTTTCTCGAAATCATCTGATTTGGACCTCTTGAAGGTGGTTTCCACTCGTTTTGCTTAGGCAAATTGTGATGGAGCACCATTTAATCAAGATTGGTTCCAGATCTAAAGGATTTTCACATTTTTCAACTAAGTTATGAAAGATTTCCACACTTTTGCAACTTGTTTGAACTTTTCTTCGTTTTCTACACAATTTTGATAGAATTTAGATACAATCAGACTCTCAACTCATTCTTTAGTCGAGAGCCGGCTTGAAAACGGATTTCCACCGGAGAGATGGACCGATTTACAGGTCAGACATGAATCTTCATCGAGAACAGTTCGTCTGTCCGAATGGGCGGGACCCATCCGACCGACTGAACAGGACTTGGTATAATTCCGTTGTTTGACACGTCGTCACGTTGTCTTCGTTAACTCAAAAATTCGACTTAGAAAATTTTACAAACAAAACTTCAACCACAGATCGCCCACTCGAATGGCCATCCGTCCGGATGACCATCCGATCGAATGACCTGACACTTATACTATCTGTTGTTTAAACGCTTTTAACTAAACTTCGAATTTTAATGATTCACAAACAACTACAACTCATTCGAATGGCCATCCGCTCGGATGGCCATCTGCGCGGATGATCATCCATCCGGATGACCATCCGTTCGGATCACCTGTTAAACACTTAACCCGTTCGACAATCTTTTTACAACCATCCAACCCTGAATAAGACTTATGCTTTTGTTTCTATGAACAGGCTGACCCAGACACGCTCCCTTCAATCCAATCCAGACTGTGTTTACTCTTTAAACACACACTGTGAGTATACTCGAACCCATTTTCGTTTAACGCACTTTTGGGTGTAACATACGTTCTCTATAAAAAACACAACACTTAAACGCATTATGAACGCTAACCGCACTCGCATGTTATACGTGATTAGTTGAATTACTTGTTTCTATGCTCACACAGTGATACTCTAGACCGCCTTTAGCAACGATAGTACTATAGTTTGGACTCAGCACCTGTTGTGAACAGGGGTTGCTAAGGATCACATACTCTACTTCACGTGTTCGCTTCGGTGAACATGTGTCGCGCATACTAGATCGCAGCCACATGGTTAGGATGTATCATTGATTGATAGCTTATTTGATTCGCCTATTATGTGTTACATGTTGGTTATGTGAAAACGCTTTCTATACTATACTTATGCAAACTTGTATACTCGCCAATACTTTTTGTATTGACTTTATTTTAACATATGTTGCAGGTTAATCGCAGGTTATCATGAAACAAGATTAGGAAGTCTAGAAACTCACTTAAAATCTAGGTTGTCGGATTTGTATTGTTTGAGAGACATGAAATCTGTATGACTGTTTGTTGAGATATTGTTTATTAGTATGGGATAATGAACGCATTAAATATTGTCACTAAATAGTTGTTATGGATTCTCTTGAGCAATCCGATTCGCCTAGTGCCGCGCCAGGATGATTCCGCCATCGGTTGGGGTGTGACAGATTAGTATCAGAGCCATAACTATAGGGAATTAGGTCGAGTCGTGTTAAACAGCCATAGTCTATAGTCTAAGTACCAACAGACCCATCGTACGAACCCACTTGGGGTATCGTATGAACCTACATGCTGTTGTACTCTTGCTCGAATTTGCAATATTATATTACACCTCCGTACGAACCCACGTACTACAGCTTCGTACAAAGGCAGCCTTTCCTAAGGCTGGAAACTTACTTTTGCCTTTCCTAAGGCTAACACAATACACACGTTCGAAAACACTCGCGTAACACAACCGAGTAATTTTGTCGGGATTAGGTGTGAAAACCAAGAACTCTCGATAAGATCACTCACTCAGCGCATTTTTCTTAGCACGAGAACCTCTCGTTGAGTTAGGAGTGATATCCACATCTCAACGGAAATCTCCACTTCTACCTAGGGGAACTCTCGAATTTATTCGGTGAGCATAACCACATCTAGGAGCGAAGTTGTTAAGTTAGGGGTGAAACCCGCATCTTAATAACCCCTTCCACTCCCTAAAATGGTTTTCAAAAGCTCTCACCAAAGTATTGACTGTACCAACGATTCGAGCCGCACAGTAACTGGAAGGACGAATGTCGTAGCCGCATCCCGGTGAGAGCATAGTCTATTAGGCCAAAGCGTGTGCTCGAACTTGTTGAGAATAGTTGAACCACTGTGGGTAGTCGATGTCTAAAACCCAAGGCACTCTATCTGTTTTCTAGCCTCCAATCGCCGATTTTACGCAATTTATTACGTTTATATGTATTCAATTGAAAATTTTACGCTTTACCGATTTCTCGATTTACTGATTTTCGCTTCCCCGCTTTACGTATGCATAACTCGCACAACCATCGCAATCTAAAACAAGAGCCGAATACCCACAACAAAACTAAATTCTAACAACTTTTCCCTCTTAAACGCGTCCTCGCGCAATCTATATAAGTATATACGTATCTAATATACGATGTACGATCGCATACGCTTATGTGAATACATGAAAATCTAGGAATTTCGTGTCTCCTATGTGGCTCCTATGTGAATACGTATTACTATATCAACTATGACAAGTTTTAACACGCTAAAACGCATCGCATTCTCAAAAATCACTATGATCGAATCTCACTCCAAATCTCCCTCTTTGTCTAGATGTCCTCAAATGCTTCCAACTCGTGACGTCAAGCCCGAAGAAACGCCGATAAGAGGATCACCTCGCTCGTGGCCAAGGAAATGGCCAGGGTTATTCCTCAAATCGTCTCGCAAGTTTAAATCCTGTGACCCGATGTTCTTCATAGGCGAAGGAGATGTATCTCAGTTACTTCAGTGGTTTGATGCTATCGAGGTTACCCTTCGTCAGAGTGGGTGCCCAGAGCATTTGCGTACCACGTGCGCTACATGAGTATTTCAATCAAGAGCCCTCGACTGGTGGACAACCGAGCATAACAAACGTGGGAACGATGCAGCATACGCTCTCTCCTGGGATGAGCTGAAAGGGCTCATGAAGGAAGAGTACTGCCCTCCCCACGAAGTTCAGAAGCTAGAAAACGAATTTTGGGAAAACAAGCAAGTTGAAGGTGACAACGTCGGCCTCACAACAAGGTTCAAACAGCTTAGCATCATTTGCCCAAGACAAGTTGACACTCCCGAAAAGGCCGTCAAGAAGTACATCCCTGCTTTGCCTGAGTGTGTGGGCGATTTTGTCGAAGCTGCAAAACCTGCTACAATCGAGGAAACCTATTTCTTGGCCGCCGAAATCAATGACAATCGAGTCTTGGCGGGATTCTTCTCCAAGGATGCCACCAAGAAGACTAACCAAGCTACCACCGAGTCAACTGACGACGCCGCGCAGCCGCAAGACACCGACAAGCCGAGCCGCAAGCGAAAGAACTCGAGTTTTAATTGCTCGGTAACAGCTCCACCCCAAACAGTTTTAAACCCCGAACCTCTCCGAGCAGTTCCAGTCCACCAGAAGCGCACCTACACTAGAACTATTCCCCTGTGCCCGATCGGAGTAATATGCGACAATGGCGCCGACCGCGACTGCTGCCGTGACGCCATCGTAGTTCCTCAAGGAAATTACTCGTCATCAGGAATTTATTATAGAAGAATAAGAAATGATAATAATACTCGATTTGAAGGAATTATTGGCGCAAATCGAGGTCAGTTGAAAGTGAATCTGGTAGTTCTTCAAGTGGATTTTGATGTTGCTTTTGGATTACATATGCAGTGGTGAAGATTTTGGAGATGAGAAGACGAGAGATCTGAAGAGTTGAAGTAACGTTTTGGACGGGGGAAGTTTTTTAAAGAAATTTGACAGTTTGAAGGTACAAGAAATTCGATTTGGGTGTGGTGAGGAGGGTGGTGGCAGGTGGTAATGGTGGCGGGCTAAGTGGTGGTGGTAGGTGCTAATGGTACATCACCGGAATAAGTAATGGTGAGTTGTGACTTGTTTTTTTTTTTTTTTTTAAAGGGAGGGGTAAATAAGTAATTTCAGATGGACTTAACGCAGAAAACTAACGGACATCCACTCCATGGACTATCCGAGAACGAAATTGCAAAAGTTGGAGACTATAAGACCATGTGTAGTGGGGCGTTATTTTTAAAAAAAATTGAAAAAAAACGCCCCCCCAACCATTACATAGGGCGTTATTTTTAAGATTTTTTGAAAAAAAATGTTCCCAGCGTTTTAATAAACACGCCCAAAATGATGTTTGAGAGCTTTGACCATTTTGTCACCCACCAATGATGTTTGAGAGCCTCTGACAACTTTTGCTTTTATCCCCACTTTTTCAATAAAAAATTAATATGCACAGGGACCGAAACATGCACAGCCATCCCTCACATGCACAAGACCAATTTTTTTTTTTTTTTTCTAAATTGGAAGGGGGTTATTGGCATAATGCCCAACTACGCCACTTTTGCTATAATGCCCCAACGCTGACTAGGATGCCACGTGTCGGATAATGCCCCATGGTGGAGGCATTATAGCAACTTACCACTACACATGGTCTAACTGTAATTTTAGAAAGTTAGTGATTAAGGGTGAAAAATGAGCGAACCACAGGAAATATCCGAGCATTTTTCTCACTATTACTACAACTAATAGCTTAGAGCCACCAGCTACTTTCGCCAAACATAACATAATATATAGAGTAAAAGTATGTGAAAAAACTTTGAATGACGCCTACATTAAATTATCCCGCAGAAAATAATGGAATGTAAAAAAAAAAAAAGTATGTGAAAAAACTTTGAATGACACCCACTTTAAATTATCCCGCGGAAAAACAAAACGAAAAATCCAAGCGCCACGCTGGCAATCTCCGTGAGTCCAAGCGCACCAATCAAAATCAAACCCTTCTAACTATAAATACAAATAACAACCCCAAATTACATACATTTTCTCCAAATTGAAATTAAGGTTTGCAAAAATGGCTGGAAAATCCGATGCAGAAGTGAAGAAAGGCGGTAGAGGAAAACCAAAGGCATCAAAGGCTGTTTCAAGATCGTCTAAAGCCGGTCTTCAGTTCCCCGTAGGCAGAATCGCTAGATTCCTCAAGGCTGGACGGTATGCCCAACGTGTCGGCGCCGGAGCTCCGGTGTACCTGGCGGCCGTTCTCGAGTATCTGGCCGCTGAGGTGTTGGAGTTGGCTGGAAATGCAGCGAGGGACAACAAGAAGAGCAGAGTAGGTCCAAGACACATACAATTAGCGGTGAGGAACGATGAAGAATTGAGTAAACTGTTGAAATCTGTGACTATTGCTAATGGTGGTGTTCTTCCCAACATTCATTCCACCTTGCTTCCCAAGAAAGCAGGCAAGGAAAAGGGGGATATTGGCTCTGCTTCTCAAGAGTTTTAAGTATAATATTGTTTCATGTATGATACAAAACAGTGTTTGGCTTTTCGAATACAGTGTCGCTTTTGGGAATACAGTCTCGTTTTTTATGCAGATTCTAGTTTAATATTGATACAAATTGGGTTTTGTTTTCGGGTAATTATAACCTTCAGTTAAATGAGTTTTAAATGTGTGGATAAAAAGTATTTTAAATAGGGTGAAAAACAAGAGTAGGTATAATTTTCTGTTTTTTTTTTTAATTCTGTTGCAGTGGGTAAGAAACGGCTGCAAAATAAGCTTATAGTTTATCCGAACACTAAAACTGATTATGATAGGATCTGATTCTGATTAATAACAATGGAAACTGAAATTGATACGAAGAAGATGATGCAATCGGATCTTATAGACTCGATAGACTAACACCGAAGTGTTCCTAGGGCTACGCCCTCTCTCTAAACCAAGCTAGAGCCTAATAAACTGAATAATACTCTTGCTGTCTTCCTAAGGATTATCGATACCTATTTATAGAAATATAAGTTGCACTTGAGCCCCTCCCAAAATAGACAAATGACATTTATACTAGAAACTAGAACATGATTCCTATCAGATTATTCAGACTTCAAGTCACAATATTCAGATAATCAATTTCATATCATAAATCCAAACACCCCCAAAACCAAACCACAATCACACAATGTAAGGGTGTACGGGTGGGTTAGGCAAACCCATCGGCAACCCCTTTTGCCGATCGGGAGTCCACCGCCACACCCCTTTTGCCGATCGGGATTCCACTTTTCCGGGAGTTGTCAGCACTAGGAATGTGTTTTCTTCTTCTTCGCCCTCTAACCACATCGATGACGTAAAGAGCACAATAACCGTACCCAGATACCATCTCTGGGAGAGCACCCGGAAGTTCATGAAGACGGGTTTAATCGCATGGAAAGATTCGATTGAAATCTTCCATTTCCCTGTATAAGAGTAGTAGATTTGAATCTGAAACAGCTCAACCAACTCCCCACCACACTCTAAAGAACGAATACAAAAGGACAATCTCTTTGATGATACGCCAGACTCATAAAACGGGTAGATTTATGGACTTGAGACCTCCGAAAGAACGAATACAAACAAGCTTGTAGTGTTTGAGAAATTGTTGTTAGTGTGTCCCCAAATTATATATTGACGTTGTGGAAAGGAAGCAAGAAATGGGCCAGTTGAAAAAGCCCCTTCTCTCAGTTTCAAACGAAAATTTGAAGGAAACCTTAGGTTGTGTTTGTTTTTGAAGAGGTAAAGGCATCTGCAGGAGAAGAGGTGGACCAAAGGTCTGCAGTCTGCAAGAAGAAGACTGTTTGTTTGTTAATGTCTGCAGCGTAACCTAATCATAACCAACCACAACCCACCATAACCATCACCCACCAAAACCACCGTGACCCACCACAATCCACCAACACCCACCATAACCACCGTGAACCACCACAACCCACCGTAAGCATAACCAACCACAACCCACCATAACCATAACCAACCACAACCCACCATAACCATAACCAATCACAACCATCACCCACCAAAACCACCGTGAACCACCACAACCCACCATAAGGCTAGAGGGTGTGGGATAACCCCCTTGGGGCTTTATAAGGACACCTCAGCGCCACGTAGGCGCCACGTCAGCTACTTCAGCTTTATAACCCCCCCCCCCCCCTCTTAACATGGAGGGTGTGGTGATAACCCCTAGGGGCGCTATAGAGGAAAATAAAAAAAAAATAATAAAAAAATTGATTGGTGCAAACAAGTGGGCCCCACCTGATACCCCCTTCTCATCTCGTTACCATGTTGGCGAGTGAAGTATGGCGCCCCAACTTAATATGGTGGGTGTGGGTGTATAGCGCCCGGGGCGCTATAGGCAGTGACGTGGCGAGGGTGGCGCCCCCCACACCCTCCGGCCTAACCATAAACAACCACAACCCACCATAACCAACCACAACCCACTTTAATTGTAGAGAGAGAAACAGAAGGGAGAGAGAAAGAGAGAAAGGTAGTACAAACGTCAATCTGGTGTATATGGCTATGTCGGCACAACATCATTTTCCAGCAGAAGCAAGCTTATTTTGGGAGGGTTATGAAAGAGATAAAGGCCATTGCTTATTTGTGGATCAAGAATCGATCTAAAGCCTCTGACCTAACATGGGATAGGTGGCTAAAATTCGATTTAGAAGGTCTGGGTGTATAATGTACTTGTCTGTTTTTTGTATTCTGCTGTGATGTTTTGCTGGTGTAAAGTATCGAGCTAACAATTTGGTCAGTTCGGTTGGTTTATTAATAAATTATGTGCTTTGTTGGTCGTTCAAAAAAAAAAATGAAATGGGTCAAAATATAGTAAACAAAATGAAATGGGTATTAAACAGATCCCACTGCAGTAGTCATTGGTTCCACATTTCAATCACTTTGTTATGAGTCAATGTCTGTCTGTTTGGGATGATGATTTTGTCACCAAAAAACAAAATTTCATAGCTAAGGTAACTGGCTTTTATTGGCTGTGAATTTTGACCCACAAAGGCCCAAAAATTATTCTCTTTATTAACATACACACATTAGTACACTCACATCAATTCATCCATCATATACAGTAATAGCACTACACATCTATTGGCTGTAAATAAAGAGAAGCTGCTTATTTATTGGCTGTAAATAAAGAGAAGCTGCTTTTCTTGCTTTAAAGATAAAGGGGCTGTAGAGTGTTTTTTTTTAAGATTTAAAGATAAATGGTCAACAATGAAGGACTGTTATGCAAACCTTGGAACTAGTCCTGCACCTAAACTGAAATGCATTTCATAGTATTAAAAAGGAAGACCAGTGAAGTTGAACAATACAATATAATCAATTTATTACAAACAGCTAGCCAAGTTTAAATTTGAACAACATATTATTAAAAAGGAAGACCAGCGAAGAGCTGGAATCACAAGAAAAAAATACAAAACGACACTGCAGTTAATCCAGCCAAAGAAGGTCGCCACAAGGATCTATCTTCAAAACTTCCCAGCCACATTTCAACTCCTTGCACCTGCTATTAATCCAGCCAAAGAGGGTCGCCACAATCTTGTCCATTATTGACCCATCCTCTCCGTTTACGCCTCCTTCTCAACTTCCCTTGAGGTCACTACAGGTGTACCTAACCAAACACCATTTATATACAATCAAAACACACAAAAAATAAAAATAAAATCGAATAAAAAACTTAAAAAACACCACTTATACCAATACGAACACCTCCCGGGGCCAAAGCACTGGCAATGGCGCGTTTGGTGACGTTCCAGACCTGACCGGTGAGACCATGGTAAAACTTGTGGGGCATACCTTTGTGAACGGCGCCGTTGACCTTGATGTCGACGTAATCTACACTACAATAGAACTGTTATTAAGTATCGGCGAATATGGAGTTATGCACATAGTTTGTCTTTGATTGTCTCAAGACCTAACTTCATATTATACCTCATTAAACCTAATTTTAATGCAGCAAAAATAGAACACAAATTAAACCATCAGCATTGCTTATCCTCACCAATGGCATCTTTCTATTAGATTTACAGCATAATTAACCTCAAATTACAAAAAGAAATTCAACTTTCTAGCAATTCATCTTCCAAAACTATTGTTCAGTATTAATTAGGGCAGAAGGCTGGTTAACATAGTTTAGCTATCATGAATCATAAAAAAATACAAATGCAGGTTGAATTGCAAACGGAACAACAATAACACCTAAACATTTCGAAACAGAAACCCTACCTTGATCTCTCATCTCCTTCCCATCGGTCTTCTCCATCGTTAATCTCCGGCGTGATAGGTTCAGAGGTAGGTGGAGAGATGGATGTACCTTTCTTCCTGAATTGTCGAGCGAACAGATATGTTCTTCGACATCGCAATCCATGGCCGGCTAGGGAATTTAGGGATTTGGGGATGAACCAGAACCAGAACCACGCTCTTTTTGGTTTTGTTATTTAGGGATTTGAAAAAATAAAAGACTTATTTTATCTTTTTAAAGATTTTAATCAAAACTACGTAGTTTTGATGGGTTTGACGCGCAAGGTTATGCGTCTAACAGCACCGTATTCACTTTCCCCTTATATGTGTGCGCTTTAGGGCACTAAAACTGATTATTACGACTTCTAGTCAAATATTCAGTTTCATATCACAAATCCAATGCTTTACATTTCATATAATTTTGCATAACTCCACACTCATTAATAAATGTAAAGTTACTAGCCACAAATAATATTAATACCAAATAACCGGACCTCCATTCGTTGGATGGCGGTGCAAAATAATGATGAAATTCACACAAATAAGCGTTTAGATGAACTACACTCTCGGTATTATGCTGGCATCTTCCCACATGAAACACAATATATTCATATGAATTGTAGCATTGTGAGACAAGATTGCAGCCTGTACAAACAGTTTTAAACAAGTAAAGTAATTTAGATTATCCTTATAAAACTATAATTTTTTACTTGTAAATAATCAAGTAAAAAATTAGATACCAGTTCTAACATTCAGTCCATAATGCCTTAGCAAAAATACGTGCACAAACACAAACTAACAGGAGCGACATTCAGGATCCAATTAAGCCACATTTTAATCAAGAAAAATATAAAAAAACATAGAATTGTCTTTTAGAAATACGCTAAAGTTTCAATATAACGATGCGCAAACGGGTCCTTTCTAAAGGCGTAGTTGATGACATCAGACATCTGCCTAAAACTCTTGTCATGAACATTATATCTTATCAGCTTCCAGGAAATTCTCAGCACGATGAATGTATCTTCTTCTTTTTCACCTCTTACCACATTAACAACATTAAAATCATAAGGCGAACGGGTCATCTCCGGAAAGGCACCCCAAAGTTCATGGAGCTGTAGTTGATACTTGACAAACCACCCCGAATGATCACTCAACATCTCATACACGTTCTGATGTAAGCTAGTTCCCTTAGGATCAACACCCGCTGTTAAATGTAAATGACCTCTAGATTCCCCAAAGTACATTGTCATTAAATTAAAAGACGTCATATCCACCGGCAAGGGCAATGTTTGCACCTGTTTAGCCTCGATTTTAAAGTAGAAGTGATTGTGATGCCAGGGAGCCCAGTGAATAGCTCCATTCCAGTAAACTCCCTTTTCGAAGAAGGACCAGCGTGTATCTAAAGTTACGGTACAAATCTTCCATTCCCCTGTATCAGATGAGTAGATTTGAAACTAACACGAAGTCATACTAGGCTGAAGCTGACGAATACAAACAAGTTTGTAGTGAGGACAATCTGTTTGATGATATGCCAGACCCATAAAACAGGTAGTGTTACGAACTTTATAACCGCCCGGGACCGATGGGATGGTTGCGAATTGTTTAGTGGTGGGATTAAATACATAATACTTACGAGCACTTTTGCTCCCTTGTTCGCTACAGCAAAGGAGTAATCCATTACAAGATTGCACAATTCTGATACCACGAGGATCAGGGTAAAAATCGAGACAACGAAAAGGGGGAGTGCCTCTGTTTTCATCATCAAACGGGACGTATACATTGCCAGCAAAGAGACCAGGAGATTTTAGAAAACTATCATACCTTTGGGTGAAATGTCTGTCGCTCAAAAGCAAACGCCAGTGTTTAGAAACAGATTTGAAGCGAAGGATGGAGGTAACAGGGAGCCGGAGAAGGATCTCGGTTAAAAGGTCATCGTTTGAACCAATAACTGCTCTGGAGTGAGTCGATTGCTGATCGGAATCCTCCATGGATGCTTTTGAGAAGCTGGCATCAAGGGTTTTCTTGATTTTGGGTCGGTTGTTCAACATCTTTTTTGAGTGATTTTAAGAGTGTTGAAGAAAATGTGTCTTCTTGATTTTGCTTCAACGTTAGGGTTTCCATAGTGAGCAGTTCGTGGAGTGAACTGTGAATAGAAGAAACTGGGCCGAGCCGATGAAAGGCCTCGAAATTTTATTTGTAGCCCCTTTAAAAGATTTATACTTGTAGCAATTGAAGAAACACCTGATTAGTTTGTGGTTAGTGTCTCGTCTAAATAAAAAAGTTAATCTTCTTTCGTTCTCGTCTAAATAGCGATGATGATCCTGCAAACAAGGTTAATCTTCTTTTGTTCTCGTTTAAACCTGGAGGTGAGGTTCTCTATTTATAGCCGAGGTGATTTGTGAAGGAGATGAGCTGATGGACCTAGGGCTGGATTGAATCCTATGCCCTCAAGTTCTTCAAGTCCGGATTCATGGATAAGCCTTCAGCTAAGAGAAGGAGAAATGCTATAAGTCAAAGTTAACTTCGTTCACCACTACGTTCTTTCACCCCTGAAAGTTAAGATGTGGAATAACGCTAGCTAACAAGTAAACGAGCGAATCTTGCGTAAGTGAATGGAAGCATGTTCGAGCTAAGAAAGTACCTGAGGTCGACAACAAGGAATATCCATTCTGTCTCCCCTGCCACGACTGTTAGTGATTCCAGGCGCATGTTGAATGGATCGACGTGTCCCGACAACTGTCCTTGTTGTCTAGTCTGTCATCAACAGTTAAGTGGAGATCATGAAGCAGTGGTCGGCGTAAGCTGATTGGTGTCACGTATTTGTCCTTGTGTACTTCTTGTCTCCTGCACGATTGTTCATCATACAACATGATCAGATACAACCTGTTGAGCACTTATTGGCCCACTGTCCTGTCACTCGTACATTTTGTACTGTTCGATGTTGCCTTGCGCTTCTTGTCCCTACGCGCGGCCCAGGGCTTGCCCGTGTAGCTGACACAAGTTCAAGGAAGCTAGGTCGTTTGCCAAAGGAACTAAGTGTCAGAAATGGTTCTATCTTGGTCTTGACCTCGCGCGCAACTGGGGGCACACCCTTGTAGTCGTCGCAAGGTCGAGGAAGTCAAGGCTTTGGTTTATTTTGGGTATGGTCTCGCGCACAACATGAGACTAACTCATTTGATCAGCGCAGAATTTGGGATCATACCCCTTAATCTTATTGTTTTCTAAGAACCATATACCACTTCCATAAGATATTTTCACTCACCTCTTTATGTTGTAGGCTACCAACCCTTAAGTATGAAATCACAAATTGAAGCCATCCTGCTCGTATTTATGAAGAGCGCCAA
Organism: Helianthus tuberosus; assembly: GCA_030545235.1. Lineage (NCBI taxonomy): Eukaryota > Viridiplantae > Streptophyta > Magnoliopsida > Asterales > Asteraceae > Helianthus > Helianthus tuberosus. The sequence goes on along the minus strand of CM060447.1, from coordinate 23,557,282 downwards.
GTTTAGTTGCTTTGGTTTTACATAAAGGTTAACGTTAGTATTCAACAAGAGTAAACTGCAATTTAAGTCCTTTTGGTTTACATGAATCACTGCATTGATCTATTAAATACTTCTTTTTTTGCCTCCTAGGTCTCCGTGGTTTACAATTTCTTGCACTACGAGTCCTTGAGTGAAACAACCGCTAAATATTTGTTGCTTAAATTAATTTTATCTTTTTAATTATGTAAATAAATCCCTATCGACCCCTTAAAAGTTCGGTTATGTCAAACGATTGCCCCTTAAAAAAAGATTTTTGGGCCCGCCACTGACCAGAGATGATTGTTGTATATAATTTTGTAAGACCCAAGCTTACTTAACTGAGAACTTATAAAAACTTTTGCATTTTATAAAAATAATGCAAATAAACATTCATACAATGTTTCGGGTTTAATCAAATTTCATAAGTATTTAAAACACTTTAACATTTTAGCACGTTAATACGTTCATAAAATATAAAACTCTTGCAAAGTTCATAATTGTTTCGTTTCGTAAAATAACGAAACTAAGCGGAAGCTTGAATTTCGGTTGTGTTCGGTTTTTCGCATTGCTTGATCTTCATCCATAAGGCCCTAGCTATCACCTATACACCAATAACAACTCAAATGTTAATTATATGGTGTTTATACATGGATTTGAAACCCAATTATATCAACAAACAAACAAAATTTAAAAATGTTAAAGCCCGTTGTAAGCTACGGCATGTGTTCCGTAGCTTACGGTACACATACATATAAATGAGCAGTTGAGCTCAACCGTAGCCTACGGTACTCAATCGTAGATTACGGCTGTAACATGCTGAATCTTTCTTGCCTACCGTAGCCGTAGCCTACGGTACTCAACCGTAGGTTACTGTTCAGTGCTGCTAGTTCCCTTTTTCCTGATTTGCCCCTTTGTACGAAAACTCGCATATCTTTTCGTACACTTATCCTTGACCCGGATTCTTAATTTTTACCACACACGCCACCATTACCAGGTTAGTGCGTATAATTATTTGAACCGTTTCAAGATTTGAGCACTAAGCTCAAATCTCACCCATTTTCTTCATACCTCCTATTTCAACACTGAGGCCTCTGCCTATCTTATTCCACAACTTTACTTGTTGTGAGTTGTTATAGGAAAATCATTATTTTTCTGATTTTACCCTCCCATTTGTTAATTTACGACAATAACTCGTTAGGAGGCATTAAGCCAAAAAGACTTACGCCTCTCACTTTTATACTACCAGAGAGGTCTAATTTATTATAAAACTCATTATTAATTTATCCTTAAGCGCAATTTGCCCGACCCATAGTCCGAGGGCATTTTTGTCAATTTTGGTCCTTTTACTACCCAAGGACTTTCAAAAAATTATTTTGACTTTAGTGGGCACTATTAAATTGTTATCCCATTTACATTTATTATGTTCCTGAAAACATAAAAGTCTCTCATCATTTAATGTTATAAACTCACTTAGACGCACTTTCAGTGTTTGACAAACTCATATCATTCATCATTTTGTGTGCTAGGTCACACTTGGGTATCTATTGTTTGGTATATATAATTGTATTTAATTTGGACTTCTATGGATAACAAGGGTTGCTAGAATATACATGAGTGATTTATAGTGGTGGCAAGTTCCAACACGACACAGTAATAATTAGGTTTTAGTTGTCATATCTAACCCGTTTATTAAACACGTTATGCTTAGGGTTTGGGTTGACATGTTAAATCAAATGTGTCGTGTTTGGGTTGACATGTTTAACCCCTGTCACCTAACCGTAAACAAGTCAACCTGCTAACCCGTTTAACCCATATATTACAACCTACCAACCGAATAACATATTTACAACATGATTACTACTCGTCAGCTTGTCGGATTACACGATTTTATACGTGTGCGCTTTAGGGCGGTATGTGAATGTACTTCCCTTGTTTGAAGCACAAAACAAATACCTTTATTAACAATAGAATAATTAGAAGTCAAAAAATGTAGATGAATGAAAAGTACTTAAACTAAGGTTAAAAAAAGAGCAAATATAACTTACTGTTTAGTCTGTTGCAGCAGGTAAGAAACGGATACAAAATAAGCTTATAGTTTATTCATCCAAACACAAAAAAAACTGATTATGACGACTTCTAGTCACAATATTCAGTTTCATATCACAAATCCAACGCTTTACATTTCATACACTTTTGCATAACTCCACATTCATTAATAAATCCAATTAAGCCACATTTTAATCAAGAAAAATATACAAAACATAGAATTGTCTTTTAGAAATACGCTAAAGTTTCAATATAACGATGCGCAAACGGGTACTTTCTAAAGGTGTAGTCGATGACATCAGATATCTGCCTAAAACTCTTGTCATGAACATTATACCTTGTCAACTTCCCGTGAATTCTCAGCACGATGAATGTTTCTTCTTCTTCTTTTACACCTCTAACCACATCAACGACATCAAAATCATAAGACAAACGAGTCATCTCCGGAATTTCATGGAGCTGTAGTTGATACTTGACAAACCACCCTGAATGATCGCCCAACATCTCATACACGTTCAGGTGTAAACCGGTTTCATCAGAATCAACAAGCACTGTTAAATGTAAATGACCTCTGGATTCCCCAAAGTATATTGTCATAAAATCAAAAGACGTCATATCCACCGGCAAGGGCAATGTTTGCACCTGTTCAGCCTCGATTTTAAAGTAGAAGTGATTGCGATGCCAGGGAGCCCAGTGAATAGATCCATTCCAGTAAACTCCCTGTTCGAACAACGACCGGTGTGTATCTAAAGTAACAGTACAAATCTTCCATTCCCCTGTATCAGATGAGTAGATTTGAAACTGAAACGAAGGCATACCAGGCTGAAGCCGACGAATACAGACAAGTTTGTAGTGAGGACAATTTGTTTGATGAAATGCCAGACCCATAAAACAGGTAGTGTTACGAACTTTATAACCGCCCGGGACCGATGGGATGATTGCGAATTGTTTAGTGGTGGGATTAAATACATAATACTTACGAGCACCTATGCTCCCTTGTTCGCTACAGCAAAGGAGTAATCCATTACAAGATTGCACAATTCTGATACCACGAGGATCGGGGTAAAAATCGAGACTGCGAAAAGGGGGAGTGCCTCTGTTTTCAACATCAAACGGGACGTATACATTGCCAGCAAAGAGACCTGGAGATTTTAGAAAGCTATCATACCTTTGGGTGAAATGTGTGTGACTTAGAAGCATATGCCAGTGGTTAGAAACAGATTTGAAGCGAAGGATGGAGGTAGCAGGGAGGCGGAGAAGGATCTCGGTTAAAAGATCATCGTTTGAACCAATAACTGCTCCGGAGTGAGTCGATTGCTGATCGGAATCCTCCATGGATGCTTTTGAGAAGCTGGCATCGAGGGTTTTCTTGATTTTGGGTCTGTTGTTGAACATTTTTTTGGAGTGATTTTAAGAGTGTTGAACAAAATGTGTCTTCTTGATTTTGCTTCAACGTTAGGGTTTCCATAGTGAGCAGTTCGTGGAGTGAACTGTGAATAGAAAAAGTGGGCCAAGGTAGGGGTGGAGTGTTTGAGGAAAAATTTAGGGTTCTTTGTAACTTAGGTTCGACTCTTACTTTCCCAATTATTTTCTACGGCATTCAACTGAAAGACGAATACGAGTGATGCCGGTTCGTCTTGGATGAGAGACGGGATTTTACCGATTATTCCAATGTCGTTCCTTCCGGCGGTGGAGGTCGGATTTCCGCGCATCTGAGAGATCCAAAGGGTTGACGGCGGTCAAGTAGTCGACGTTGACCATAACGCCTGGTATCACGGTAGTTGCCACATCATTCCTTACCGTTAAAAAAAAATAGAAGAAAGTGGGCCGGGACGATGAAAGGCCTTGAAATTTTATTTGTAGCCCCTTTAAAAGATTTATACTTATAGCAATGTTATTGTTTTCTACGAACCATATAGTCATATACCACTTCCAAAAGATATTTCACTCACTTTTTTATATTGTAGGCTACCAGCTTCAGTATGAATTTCAGCGACAGAACTAGCTCAAAAATTTAGAGGTATCCTAATTTTTTATTTTTTAGACCAGGGGTATCCTTTGTATAACGGAGACGAAGTTGCGGGGTATTTTTACACTACGGAAACGGAGTTAAAGGGTATTTTTAAACTACGGAGACAGGGTTGAGGGGTAGCCCGTGCTACCCCTACTAACATTGTAAGTCCACCACTGATGAAATCGCAAATTGAAGCCATCCTGCTCGTATTTATGAAGAGCGCCAAGTTTAGTTACTTTGGTTTTACATAAAGGTTAGCGGAGTAAACTCCAACTTAAGTCCCTTTGGTTTACATGAATCAACGCATTGATCTCTTAAATACTTGTTTTGCCTCCTAGGTCTTCGTGGTTTACAATTTCTTGCACTACGAGTCCTTCAGTGAAACAACTGTTAAATATTCGTTGCTTAAAATAATTTTATTTTTTTAATTTTGTAAATAAATCCCTATCGCCCCCTTAAAAGTTCAGTTATGTCAAACGATTGCCACTTAAAAAAAGATTTTTGGCCCGCCACTCACTAGAGATGATTGTTGTATATATTTTTTTATGTACAAATGTTGTTTTGAATTGTGAAGGTAGTAGACCAAAAGAAAGAAATATACTGTTCACAATTTTTTGTAGTAGGATGAGTATAAAACTAGTTCCATTTATTTTTAACTCTTCCCTTCAATGATCATAATATGTATTGAAGAACATATATAGTTCAGCCATTATGGTGTATTTAGTTTAACAAATAAAAAGTAGAGTAAACTGCCAAAATGGTCCCAGAGGTTTGGTCTCTTTAGTCCAAAACTCAAATCTTTGAAATCTGGGCCCCTGTGTTTTCAATTTTATTGTCATTTTGGTCCAAAATTAAAATTAGCTCAGATTTTGAAGTTATATAGTTTTTTTAGTCTTTTTTCTCCCTTTTAATGAAGGGCAAAATGGTATTTTAACATTTTATTATAACAAATTAAAAAAATCTATCCATTTTGCTCTTCATTAAAAAGGAGGAAAAAGACAAAAAAACGAGAATCTGACCAAATTTTGCTTTTAGATGAAAACGACAACAAAATTGAAACCACATGGACCCAGATTAAAAAGGTTTGAGTTTTGGACTAAAGTGGAAAAGTGACCAATAATTCCTTTTGCAGTGGTGCATTCTCTAATGAATAAAATTTCACGCTTCCTCTGTTTCAATAAATTAATTTCCATCATTTTAAAACAAAACAATTGGATAAAGTGATCAGCAGACATTCATTATATTTGAGTTGCTTAATGAGATTCACACTGACCTGCTCATAATTCCTTTTGAAGTGGTGCATTCTCTAATGAATAATCAATAATCATATCAATAAAACCGAATGCCTTGGCAGCACGACTTCTTAGTGGTCCTGGTATATATTTTTACTAAAAATTAATACAACAATACCAAATTTGTAAGATTTAAGTTTTGTTATTATAAACAAACACACACACATATGATAATGATTCTAAAATAACATGTTACAAAGTTGCTAGCCAGATAAACTTCTAAGCACAGCGGCAAAGCCTCCTCATATGCTGAAGGAACCCATCACAAGAAAGCATCGACAGTCTTCGCGTATATAAACATGCACCTGGATTCAAATTTCTAGGTGCATCCTCAGCCACCTCAGCAGGTTGAATGCTTGCAAGACACGATCCTTTACATATCATATACTTTTGCACAACTCCACATTCATTAATAAACACAAATTTACTCGCCACACATGACTGCCCAACCGATTTACAAACAGAATCACACGATTCCCCTTGTTTACCAACCACAACATTAATACCAATACAAACAGAATCACACGATTCCCCTTGTTCACTCAATTAAGCGTTTTCATGAACTACACTCTCGGAATTATGCCGGCATCTTCCCACATGAAATACAATATCCATATGAATTGTAGCATTGTGAGACAAGATTGCAGCCTTTACAAACAGTTTTAAACAAGTAATTTAAATTATCCATATAAAACTATCTATTTTACTTGTAAGTAATCAAGTAACACTGTAACAGTTTAGATAAAAAAAAAGTATAAAGAAAACTAGATAGTGCATATTGCTGTATAAAGATCAATAATAATCAGACAACCAGTTCTAATATTCAATCCATAATTTCTTTGCAAAACATATATGCACAACAGACAAACTAACAGAGCTACATTCAGGATCCAATTCAGCCACACTTTAATGCAGAAAAATATGTAGATATATAGAATAGTCTTTTAGAAAATTTGATACATATTAATCTTCTTCCAAGGGAGTGTTTGGATGTGTGTTTTGAAACAGGTTATGTGACATTAAATAACCAAAATCAAACAATTGAACATGATGATGCAGGTGGCAGTGTGTGGATGTACTTCCCTGCTTTAAAATAAGGTAAAAAAACAAGAGTGAATATAACTTTATTTAGGTTCTTAGTTTTATATTTTGAAGTCTTTTATGCTTTTCTTTAAACTAGTCGTTGACAAAGACTTGCTATTAAATTGTTATAGACTATTCAGTGTTTGACACACTCATATCATTCATCATTTTGTGTGCTAGGTCACCCTTGGGTATCTATTGTTTGGTATATATAATTGTATTTAATTTGGACTTTTATGGATATTAAAACAAGGGTTGCTAGAATACACATGAGTGATTTACATTAGTGGTGTCAAGTTCCAACACGACACAGTAATAATTAGGTTTCAGTTGTCATATCTAACCCGTTTATTAAAGACGTTATGCTCAGGGTTTGGGTTGACAAGTTAAATCAAATGTGTCATGTTTGGGTTGACATGTTTAACCCCTGTCACCTAACCGTAAACAAATCGAACCGCTAACCCGTTTAACCCATATATTACAACCTACCAACCTGATTAACATATTTACAACATGATTACTACTCGTCAGCCTGTTTGCCACATATAGACAAAATAAGTTAAACATGTCATGTTCGGATTAAACGATTTTATATGTGTGCGCTTTAGGGCAGTATCCAGTATGTGAATGTACTTCCCTTGTTTGAAGCACAAAACAGATACCTTTATTAACAATAGAATAATTAGAAGTCAAAAGATGTAGATGAAAGGCACTTAAACTAAGGTTAAAAAAAGAGCAAATATAACTTCCTGTTTAGTCTGTTGCAGCAGGTAAGAAACGGATACAAAATAAGCTTATAGTATATTCATCCAAACACAAAAACTGATTATTACGACTTCTAGTCACAATATTCAGTTTCATATCACAAAAACTGATCTTACAAACAAAATCGCACAAATCCAATGCTTTAGACTGAAGGGAGTGGGGCGACTCCCACCCCCAAGTCGCCCAAGGTTGCCATGAACACCGCCCCCAGAGGCGTTCTAGGGGGCGTCCCCCATGAGCCCGTCCTCTTCTCGTCGCCTCCTCCCTCTCACACAACAACTTTTTGGCACAAAATTCCAAGAACTTCCCCCCTTTTCAAACAAATCAACCAATCAGAGGTCTTGGTGGCATCTTGAGTTGCCATGAACACCACGCCCCCTTTTTTGAGGACGCCCCAAGCCATATAAAACTATTTATTTTTACTTGTAAATAATCAACTAACTCTGTAACAGTTTAGATAATTTTTTTAAAGAGAATTAGATAACCAGTTCCAACATTCAGTCCATAATGCCTTAGCAAAAATACGTGCACAAACACAAACTAACAGGAGCGACATTCAGACATACGCTAAAGTAGGCCTGTCAATGGATGGATATGGATTGGATCATGATCCGATCCATTAATGATCCAACTTAAATGGATCATGATCTGATCCATGATCCAACATAATGGATCGTGATCCGATCCATATCCAAATAATTTTAAATGGATGGATCACTATCCGGATCGATCCATATAAAAAATATAATAAAAAACCTCTAAAAATAAAAAAAATTTCACAAAAAATAAAAAAAAATTGTAAAAAATTCGAAAATAATAAAAAAATCAAAAAAATTAAAAAATCAAAAAAATTCTAAAAAATAAAAAAAAATCTAAAAAATAAAAAAAAAATCTATAAATTCTACTGACCAATCAATCAGTTTACATGACACACAAACAGAATCACAACAAGAATAAAGAAGACCACAAAAAGAATTCATATCATCATCTTCCGTTCAAAAAAGAATATTCAAAATCATTAAGATTAACGTTAACCCCTTGCTTCCAGTTTGAAGTACCAGACCTGGGTGAAACAGATTTGATCATAAGGGTGAACTGGGGATACTGAAAGTTATATCCATAAAGAAACTTAAGTCCCCAGAAATATACAAAATTAACTGCAGAGACCAGTCAACGACAATTTTCAAACCTTACTACAAAAACATCCTAATTCACTTATTTGCAATTCTATTGTCACTAGACCACAACATAGTTATCAAATGCGCTAGGCGCACTCAAGGCGCATAGGCCTCGCCTAGGGCCTAGGCGCAAGGCGCAAAAAAAGCGAGGGCCCGAGAAAAAAAAAGCGCACATAAATGAAAAAAATAATAAAATGTATTATGTATTGAAAAAGATATAAATATATCTTATATGTGTATAAAATTAATAAAACCATCCAACTAGTTTAAAAAAAATAATAAAACCTTTTAAGATAATTTTTGTAAAAGAAATTCTAACAAAGTTGAATACTTGCTATAATAACTTAAAATATTTTGAAAGAAATATGAATTTTGGTAGCTGTTGACACAGTCTCCTTTCTGCACAAGTGCACAGTGCCTATCTTTTTCTGCAAAACACTGTTAAAAAGTAAGTTTTTAAGCAAAAATTCTGCTCTCCTCTTCAAAAGTGAAAACACAGTCTCCTTTCTTGCAAGACATGCTGTCTCTCATTCTTTCATCTTTTTCTTCCTCTCCTCTTCAAATTTCTGTCTCCGTTGATCCATCCAAAACCACAAATCTGTCCATAAGGAAAGTGGCACTAACTTGGAGAAGTTCGCCGGTAACTGGGCAGGAATCTGGCCGGAATAGTCGATTTTTGGCCGGAAGCTTACCAGAACAGCGCCTTTAACGGCACAAGGCGGTAAGGTTGCGCCTCGCCTGAAAATCGCGCCTAGGCGCACCAGGCGAGCGCTTTTGATAACTATGGACCACAACAATACTATACTGATTGAAACCTCAATTCTATAAACGCAGTTACCAAACGAACAAAATTCAAATACAGATGTCATCTAACTGCAACTACTGAAGATATCTGGACAAATATAAAGCTCTATGTTTTCATTTGTAAGAAATTTTAACATGATACGACACATAAGTAAGAAATTTTTCGAATCAATGTGAGAAATTGAGAGGACTTACGGTGGTGGTTGTTGCGAGCGGTCGTGGTGGTTGCGAACGACGGTGATGGCTGCAATTGGGGTCTCCGACTCTCTGGTGAAACGACGATTGCGGTGGAATGGAGGTCGACGGAGGTGAGACGAAGGTGAAGGGGAGATCGACGATTTGCTGCAGTGGACTGGAGGACTTACCGTGAAACCCTAGATGCGATTTTGAGAGAGCGTCTTTTATTTCTCCTTTTTTTAATTAGTAATAATGAATAATGGATCGATCCGGATGGATCATGGATCGATCCGGATAATTAATTGAATAAATGGATCGATTTATTGGATTAACTAATGGATTGTTGGATATTTTTTATGATCCAATAAGTCATTTAAATGGATCCGATTGGATTGGATATGGATCAATATCCAATCCATTGACAGGCCTACGCTAAAGTTTCAATATAACGATGCGTAAACGGGTCAATATAACGATGCGTAAACGGGTCCTTTCTAAAGGCGCAGTCGATGACATCAGACATCTGCCTAAAACTCTTGTCATGAACATTATATCTTATCAACTTACAGGAAATTCTCAGCACGATGAATGTATCTTCTTCTTTTTCACCTCTAACCACATCAACAACATTAAAATCATAAGGCGAACGGGTCATCTCCGGAAAGGCACCCCAAAGTTCATGGAGCTGTAGTTGATACTTGACAAACCACCCCGAATGATCACTCAACATCTCATACACGTTCTGATGTAAGCTAGTTCCCTTAGGATCAACACCCACTGTTAAATGTAAATGACCTCTAGATTCCCCAAAGTACCTTGTCATAAAATTAAAAGACTGAATATCCACCGGCGAGGGCAATGTTTGCACCTGTTCAGCCTCGATTTTAAAGTAGAAGTGATTGTGATGCCAGGGAGCCCAGTGAATAGCTCCATTCCAGTAAACTCCCTTTTCGAAGAAGGCCCAGTGTGTATCTAAAGTTACGGTACAAATTTTCCATTCCCTTGTGTCAGACGAGTAGATTTGAATCTGAAACAAGTCTCTATCATCAGCCTCAAGACGACGAACACAAACAAGTTTGTAGTGAGGACAATCTGTTTGATGATATGCCAGACCCATAAAACGGATTGTTTTACGAACTTTAGCACTTTCGTGGATTGGTGGGATGAGTGCCAATTGTTTGGTGGTGGGATTAAATACGTAATACTTAGGAGCAGCTTTGCTTCCTTTTTTCCCATGAGTAGAGCAAAGAAGTAACCCATTACAAGATTGCACGATTCTGACACGCGGACGGTCAAAGTAGGAAACAAGACTACTAAAAGGAGGAGTGCTTGGGTTATCAACATCGTACGGAACATATGTATTGCCAGCAAAGAGACCAGGAGATTTTAAAAGCTTATCATACCTTTGGGTGAAATGTCTGTGACTTAGAAGCATATGCCAGTGGTTAGAAACAGATTTGAAGCGAAGGATGGAGGTAGCAGGGAGGCGGAGAAGGATCTCGGTTAAAAGGTCATCGTTTGAACCAATAACTGCTCCGGAGTGAGTCGATTGCTGATCGGAATCCTCCATGGATGCTTTTGAGAAGCTGGCTTCGAGGGTTTTCTTGATTTTGGGTCTGTTGTTCAACATTTTTTTAGAGTGATTTTGAGAGTGTTGAACAAAATGTGTATATAAAGGTGTTCTTGATTTTGCTTAGGGTTTCCATAGTGGACCGGGCCGATGAAAGGCCTGGCTATTTTATTTGTGGTTAGTGCCCCTTCCAAAAAAAAAAAAAAAAAATTAATCTTCTTTTGTTCTCGTCAAAATAGTGATGATGTTCCTGCAAAACAAGGTTAATCTTCTTTTGTTCTCGTTTAAACCAGGAGGTGAGGTGCTCTATTTATAGTCGAGGTGATTTGTGAAGGAGATGAGCTGATGGGCCCTGGGTCTGAGGTCGACAACAAGGAATATCCATTCTATCTCCTCGGCCACGACCGTTAGTGATTCCAGGCGAGAGGGTAGCTGGCGCATGTTGAATGGATGAACGTGTCCCGACAACTGTCTTTGTTGTCTAGTCTGTCATCAGCAGTTAAGTGGAGATCTTGGAGCAGTGGTCGGCGCAAGCTGATTGGTGCCACGTATATGTCCTTGTGTACTTCTTGTCTCCTGCACGATTGCTCATCATACGTCATGATCAGATACAGCCTTGTCACGCCCCTCGATCCCGTTTTACCGGTTCAAAAGTCGCGAGACAGAAAACCCGTGGTATTGGTGTTTATTTGACAGCGGAAACTTTTAACATGATCGTTTAAAATGGAAAACATAGTATTATTTTATTATTAATATCAGGACAAACCCCGTATTTATTCAGTAAAAGGAATTTCACTGGAAATTCCCTTATTACTGAAAACATGTTATTTATTTACTGAGTCACTTCATTCAAGCTGGAGTGTTACGCGGCACTTCTCCTGGTTCACAGTAAATCACCTGAAACATGTTTTAAAAAAAATTTATCAGCGGGAAATACTGGCGAGTGCATTCTATTTTGTACAAAAGACACATTGCTATAAGTTATAATATTAAGAGCGATTATAATTGCCCCTATCTTATAATTATCTGGTCCAGTTGTCACTTGACCGGATCTGTGACTGTGGTCATATCACTATTGGGTCCTGTCACCCAACAGTGACGAGTATCACAATTTAGGTGCGCCCGCCTAAAAGTGATAAAACAGCAGTAATGTATACAATACCCCACTTACTGTCAGTAATTTAAGATTTGCAATGACTTAATCCCTGTAAAATATAACTGGAAAATAATTTCAAAGTTTTAGAAAACAGTTTGATAAAAAGAGAATGACTCACATTGCAGATTTAAACGATCACAGGTAGCCTACTGATTAAGCCGGTAAACCTAGTTAAATAAAAATGCAAACGAAACTAGGTTAGTAACTTAATACAACTTTCACGATAGCTCACGAGATCGAAACCCTCACGACGAATGACAAAGTATAGCCCATGATTCGGGCAACACTTAAACATCCATCGGATCGGTTTTAATCGATCGAACATTGTATCGTAGCAGTGATCGAGTTATTACCCTGTTATCGTAGCAGCGTCTCGATACTCGAAATTGTTATTTTGAGCAGATTATGGTGATTTTTGAAGGAAATTTGCGAGCACAGAAGACTGCCCATGCAATGTTCTATTTATAGCTGAAATTTTTGTTTCTCGCGGCCCGCGAAAGACCAAAGAGAGATCCTTCGCGCCCCGCGAGGGCCACCCTAGCTACGGCTAGGGCTGCCGTGTCATCCTATGGGCCTGCCACGTGTGCGACACGTGGCCTTGATCATTATCCGGAACTTCATAGCTGTCGCGCCCCGCGAAGACCCACCTTAACTCCTTCGCCGCCCACGACCGAGTAATATTTCTTGTTTTTCTTGGTTTTTCATAAAAAGTAAGGTTTAAAGGGTTCGGGTTTACACTTAAGGAACGTTTTAGGACGTTTTGGTGCAAGTCGTTACAAGCCTGTTGAGCGCCTATTGGCCCACTGTCCTGCCACTCGTACTTTCTGTAATGTCCGATGTTGCCTTGCGCTTCTTGTCCTTGCGCACGGCTCAGGGTAAGCCCGTGTAGCCGACACAAGTTCAAGGAAGCTAGGTCTTTTGCCAAAGGAACTAAGTGTCAGAAATGGTTCTATCTTGTTCCTGACCTCGAGCGCGATTGGGGGCAAACCCTTGTAGTCAGCGCAAGGTCGAGGGAATCAAGGCTTTGGTTTAAATTGGGTAGGGTCTCGCGCGCGACATGAGACTAACTCATTTGATCGGCACATGATTTGGGACCATCCCCCTTCAGCAATGTTTTTGTTTTCTACGAACTATATACCGCTTCCAAAAGATATTTTCACTCACTTTTTTATATTGTAGGCTACCAGCCCTTCAGTATGAAATCACAAATTGAAGCCACCCTGCTCGTATTTATGAAGAGCGCCATGTTTAGTTACTTTGGTTTTACATAAAGGTTAACTTTAGTATTCAACAAGAGTAAACTGCAACTTAAGTCCCTTTGGTTTACATGAATCAGCGCATTGATCTCTTAAATACTTTTTTTTTGCCTCCTAGGTCTTTGTGGTTTACAATTTCTTACACTACGAGTCCTTCAGTAAACAACTGTTAAATATTCCTTGCTTAAAATAATTTTATCTTTTTAATTTTGTAAAGAGTAAATTACGTTTTTTGCCCCTGTGGTTATATCACTTTTACTATATTAGCCCAAAATAAGAATTTTTAACATATTTGCCCCCCATGGTCTCTATATCTAACTATTTTGGCCCCTGAGACTAACCAAATCCCAAACTCTGGTTAATTATTAGGCACATGATGGGTAATATGGTAATTTCCCCTCCCCCACATATTAAAAACAAATTAAATGAAGATCTGTGTTGATCTTTTGTTTAGGCATTATTTAATTTACTAGCAACGTTGGTGATGACTGTGGGTCAAACTCCCCCCCCCCCCCCCCACACACACACACACATATATATATATATATATATATATATATATATATATATATATATATATATATACAAAAGCCCTAAATTCCCATCAACCTTCTCCACTTTTTACCCAGATCTCATCATCTTCAACCATCATCATCATCCCCTCATCCGCAGCCCACCTTATCCGCAACCCATGATCTTCGATTTCCCCCAATATTCAATAGCCCTTACATCTGGGATTGAACTCATATCATCTGATCTTCCGATTGCTTGTGCTTGTTGACTGTAGTGCTCTGTTTCTTCTGTTATATGAGTGAATCGACTGATTTGGTTTAGTTGCCTAATATTCTCGATTAGAAATCACAAGTCAGTCATCTATGATTTGGTTTAGTTGCCTAATATGCTCCGATTGCTTGTGATTGTTGACTGTACTGCTTCTGATGCTCGTTCTTGTTGACCGTACTGCTCTGTTTCTTCTGTTATATGAGCGAATCGACTGATTTGGTTTAGTTGCCTAATATGCTCCGATTGCTTGTGCTTGTTGACTGTACTGCTTCTGATGCTCGTGCTTGTTGACTGTACTGCTCTATTTCTTCTGTTTATCTTTTGAATTTTATGAAGGGTTTTGATCTGTGTTTGAAGTTTATGTGGGGATGATGATGATGGTTGAAGATGATGATGTTCGTTAAAGATCTGGGTTAGATTTAATTGAAGATATGGGGATGATGATGATGATTGAAGATGATGAGATCTGGGTTAGATTTAAATGAAGATCTGGGGATGATGATGGTTGAAGATGATGTTCTTGAAAAATCTGGGTTGAAGATGATGATGTTCTTGAAAAATCTGGGTTAGATGATGATGGGAGGGAAAATTACCAATTTACCCATCATGTGCATGTCATGTGTCTAATAATTAACCAGGGTTTGGGATGGAGTTAGCCTCAGGGGCCAAAATGGTTAGTTATAGAGACCATGGAGGCAAATATGTTAAAAATTCTTATTTTGGGCTAATATATAGTAAAAGTGATATATAACAGGGGCCAAAAACATAATTTACTCTTTTGTAAATAAATCCCTATTGCCCCCTTAAAAGTTCGGTTATATCAAACGATTGCCCCTTAAAAAAAGATTTTTGGTCCCTCACTGACCAGAGATGATTGTTGTATATATTTTTTATATAGAAATGTTGTTTTGAATTGTAAAGGTAGTAGACCAAAAGTAAGAAATATACCGTTCACAAGTTTTTGTATTATTTCATTGTGCTACATGTACTGTAGTAGGATGAGTATAAAACTAGTTCCATTTCTTTTTAACTATTCCCTTCATTTATCATAATATGTATTGAAGAACATTACGCTCCGCTTGCGATATGCGCATATAATGTATATATGTGTGAACGGTCGGGGGACCAAAGTGAAAGTGCACTAATTTTAACGTTATTTTACTAATTTCTGAAAATAATGTTAAAAAAGGGGGATGATTAATCATGCATCATGTGGTGGCGTTGATAGCCGAAAGACAAGGGAGTGCATGCACTAATTGGCCTTTGTCTTAAATTCCGAGTGTTATGTGCCTTATGTTCAAGGGCAAGGTTTGATGCAAAACTACCATCAAACTGAGGGTCTCACTGGAAGCAGCCTCTCTATTCCTACGAGGTTGAGGTAAGACTGTCTACATCTAAACCTCCTTAGACCTTACCTTAGCTTTGCTATTGGTGGAATTTACTGAGTATAACGATGATGATGATTTATTGTAGTATTTAGTTTAACAAACAAAAACTAAAAAAAAAAAACCTTTAAATAGGAATCCCAAACACCCCTCAGGTTTGCCCACTTTTTATTTCAAACCCTTTGGGGATGATGCAGAAAAGATCTTTATAATTCTCATCCATAATATACCATATGAGCTCACGGCATTAGAAATGAAAATGGATCACAACCATTGAATTTCTTTTGTTTTTTGTTTCCACCAAGCTCTAGAAATGTCAACAATTTATGACCATTACAATCAACAATGTCAAAATTAACCACCAACCTTCTCAATTCAATGTAAAATTGTGAACCCAAATTAAGTAACTCAAAACAAGTTACTTGAAAAACCGAAGAAACATACGTTGCGCTTGTTCACTACCTTAATGTTTGGCGTCTCTTGGAATGTCAAGATCCTTAATGAGATTCAAGAAACGTAAGGGGCTGTCGACTCCAACTCCCATTGCATTCAGCCCGTTATCTACATACAACACCGCCCCTGTAATGGCTGAAGCCAATGGCGATGCCAGAAAAGCAGCAGCATTTCCCGCTTCCTCTGTTTCAATAAATTAATTTCCATCATTTTAAAAACAAAACAATTGGATAAAGTGATCAGCTGACATTCATTATATTTGAGTTGCTTAATGAGATTCACACTGACCTGCTGATAATTCCTTTTGCAGTGGTGCATTCTCTAATGAATAATCAATAATCATATCAATAAAACCGAACGCCTTGGCAGCACGACTTCTTAGTGGTCCTGGTATATTTTTACTAAAAATTAATACAACAATACCAAATTTGTAACATTTAAGTTTTGTTATTATAAACACACACACAGATATGATAATGATTCTAAAATAACATGTTACCATAAAGTTGCTAGCCAGATATAAACTTCTAAGCACAGCGGCAAAGCCTCCTCATATGCTGATGGGACCCATCACAAGAAAGCATCGACAGTCTTCGCGTATATAAGAATGCACCCGGATTCAAATTTCTAGGTGCATCCTCAGCCACCACAGCTGGTTGGTCAGCACCAATGCTTGCAAGACACGATCCTTTACATTTCATATACTTTTGCATAACTCCACATTCTTTAATAAATCCAAATTTACTCGCCACACATGACTGCCCAACTGATTTACAAACAGAATCACACGATCCCCCTTGTTTACCAACCACAACATTAATACCAATTAACCGAATCACTATTTGTGTATTATTAATTCCAACCAAATTGTTGGATGGCGGTGCAATACAATGATGGAATTCACTCAAATAAGCGTTTTCATGACCTACACTCTCGGAATTATGCTGGCATCTTCCCACATGAAATACAATATCCATATGAATTGTAGCATTGTGAGACAAGATTGCAGCCTTTACTATCTATTTTACTTGTAAATTATCAAGTAACACTTAACAGTTTAGATAAAAAAAAAGTATAAAGAAAACTAGATAGTGCATATTGCTGTATAAAGATCAATAATAATCAGACAACCAGTTCTAATATTCAATCCATAATTTCTTTGCAAAACATATATGCACAACAGACAAACTAACAGGAGCTACATTCAGGATCCAATTCAGCCACACTTTAATGCAGAAAAATATAAAGATATATAGAATAGTCTTTTAGAAAGAAGATAAAGATTCGGTATAACGATGGGCGATTGCGTACTTTCTAGAGGCTTGGTCCGTGAAATCACACATCTGCTTAAAACTCTTGCCATGAACGTTATACCTTGTCAACGTCCCGTGAATTCTCAGCACGATGAATGTATCTTCTTCTTTTACATCTCTAACCACATCAACGACATCAAAATCAAAAGGCGAACGAGTCATCTCCGGAAAAGCACCCCAAATTTCATGGAGCTGTAGTTGATACTTGACAAACCACCCTGAATGATCGCCCAACATCTCATACACGTTCAGGTGTAAACCGGTTTCATCAGAATCAACAAGCACTGCTAAATGTAAATGACCTCTAGATTCCCCAAAGTACATTGTCAACGTTTGAAATATAGTCATCTCCACTGGCGAGGGCAACGTTTGCAACTGCTCGGCGTCGATTTTAAAGTACAAGTGATTGCGATAAGAGGGAGCCCAGTGAATTGCTCCATTCCAGTAAACTCCCATATCGAAAACGGGGCAATCCGTACGGAAAGTTACAGGACAAATCCTCCATTCCCTGGTATCAGACGAGTAGATTTGAATCTGAAACAACTCCGCATCATCATCAGACTCTAAAGAACGAATACAAACAAGTTTGTAGTGAACACAATCTGTTCGATGAAACGCCAGACCCATAAAACGGATTGTTTTACGGACTTCATAACCTCCGGGGACCGGTGGGATGATTGCAAATTGTTTAGTGGTGGGATTAAACACATAATACTTACGAGCATCTATGCTCCCTCGATAGGTACAGCAAAGGAGTAATCCATTACAAGATTGAACAATTCTGATACCGCGAGGATCGGGGTAGAAATCGAGACTACGAAAAAGGGGAGTGGTTGGGTTTTCAACATCATACGGAACGTATATATTGTCAGTAGTAAAAAAACCAGGAGATTTAGAAAGCTTATCATACCTCTGGGTGAAATGTTTTTGACTGAAAAGCCAAAGCCAGTGTTTGGAAACAGATTTGAAGCGAAGGATGGAGGTAACAGGGAGCCGGAGAAGGATCTCGATTAAAAGGTCATCGTTGGACCCAATCAAAGCTCCGGAATGAGTTGGTTGATGATCGGAATCCTCCACAGAAGACTCCGATTCAAGAGGGTTGGAGAAATGTGTGCTGAGAGTTGTTGATTTTGGCTAGGGTTTTCATGACGTTCCAGGGATTGACCTGGAGAAATGTGTACCCATATGTGTTAGGGCATGTTTGGGATTCCTTCTCAAAACAACTTATTACTTAGGGCATGTTTGGGTAAGCTTTTTGAAACAACTTATTGACTTATTGGATTTTTGAAAAGTCATAAGCTCTAAAATGATGTTTGGCAAAGAGGGTGTATGTGAGGGGAAAAAGCCAATAAGTCACAAAATCCTGACTTTTCCAAGAAGCCACTAAGTCAATCAGTTGTTTCTAAAAGCTTACCCAAACATGCCCTTATATTTCACTATTTAAAAAGTTAATAAGTTAGGATTTCCTGACTTATTGACTTCTACACTCACATCAAAAGAAATCCCAAACACTCAAAAAGTCATTTTTCACTATTCAATAAGTTAATAAGTCAATAAGTCAGAAATCCCAAACACCCACTTATTACATGGTTAAGTTCCGGATACGGTTTTTTATACAGAAATCCACTATGTTAGAACCCAGTGTAATATACAGGTGAATAAATGTAATTTTATATACCAAATAATAAAATAATATATCTTTAAAAATCTCGTTTATTAAATGAGTTGAATAAATGTAATTTTATATATTAAATAATAAAAAAATATATCTTTAAGAACCCCGTTTATTGTATGGGTTGGGTAAATTTAATTTTATATATTAAATAATAAAAGAAGTTACATTTTTAAGAAACTCATGTATTGTATGGATTGAGCACATGTAATTTTATATACCAATCAATAAAAGGTTATATCTTGTTATATCTTTATAAACCATGTGTATTATAAAACATTTGGACTAAACTGACAAAATAGCCCAAACCACAGGGACTAAAATGACATTTAACTATTTACATTATATTAATTTATATTTAGTATACCTCTTTTGTTAATTTCAAGATAAATAATTTTGAAATCTAATAAATATTTCAAAAGATTATATTATCTCCTATACGAATTGTTTAAATTTATATTAAATTTTATTTTATAATTATCTTTTAATTAATATTAACTATAATTAAGTAAGAGATAAAGATGAGAAAACTAAAAAATAGATGACTCCAATGAATGACATGTGTCCCCTCATTGGTTTCTTTTATTATATAGTATAGACTAGGTTAGAACCCCGTGTATTACACGGGTTAAATAAATGTAATTTTATATACTAAATTAAAACAGTTATTCTTTAAAAATCTCGTTTGTTACACGAGTTGAACAAATGTAATTCTATATATTAAATAATAAAAAAATTATATCTCTAAGAACCCCATGTATTGTACTGAATAAATGTAATTTTATATACCAAATAATAAAAATCCGTGTATTGTATGGGTTGAATAAATCTAATTATATATACTAAATAATAAAAAAAAATATCTTTAAAAACATTGTGTATTACACGGGTTAAATAAATGTAATTTTGTAACCTTGTATGCCGCAAGCGGGGCGAATCTATCTACTAAATAATAAAAAAGTTATATCTTTAAAAATACCATGTATTACACGGGTTAAATAAATGTAATTTTAGTAAATAATATGCTATTGGTTTCGTTTAAAAAATCATAAATTTGGTTCGGTTTAATTCGAATCAAATCACAAACTTGATTAAGTTTAATTCGAATTGATTAGAACCCTAATTTGAAAAATAAAAAACAGAATTATATTATTTCTCTTCCTAATTAGTGTTTTTTTTAAAGTTTGATCTAATGTCTAATAAGTTATTTTGTATATTTTGTTTTTACTTTAAATTTTTTATATGAGCGTATTATTGTTTTTTTAAGTTTAAGATTATTGTTTTGTGTTATTATTTAAAAAATATCTTTAATTTATAACTTAAATTTAAAGATAATATATTATTAGAAAAAATAGAATGATTCTATCCCCAACATTCAAAGTAAGATAAGATTTAATATTAATTGATTATTTATTATTTAATTAATTGATATAAGATAAGTATGAAAATACAGGAAATTACAAATATAGACGTCTTCAATGAATGACACGTGTAACTTATTGGTTTCTTTTATTATAGTAGATAAATACCCTAGGTGTACGGTGTACCTTACCGATAGGGTCGGTTTCAGGTACTGTTCTGAGTTTTTGTTTTCTAGGTACGGTTCAGATTCCGGTTTTCTCGTGTACCTCTACCAATTAACATTTTAACACCAAAACTAACCAAAAGCTACACAAAACAAAAAAAAAAGCCACGAATCAACTAGCTGTCTAGCCATGAGACCATGAGGTTTTTTTTAACGACAAATTTCTTTTATTCTTTTCGTATGTGGGACTTGAACTCAAGACCTCTCCTCCCATGGTGTTTAAAGGTTTTGTATTTGTCAATGGACCACCACCCCATTGGTTATGAGACCATGAGGTTAAATTGCAAATAGTATTATCCTATTGAGGTTCACAAAGTGGTTTTTAAGTCCAACCTGGTTTGGGTTGAGTGAAAGATGGTCAACATGGGTTATTGACCAAATCGGTCCGGGTTTAAACCGCTTTTTGATTTGGTGTAGGATCGGTTCGGTTTTAATTTTTTAAAGCTTCGGGTTGAAACCGTTTTTTGAGGGTAGGATCGGTTAAGTTTGAAGCGGGTTCGAGTTTCAAATTGTTTATGACTGCTTCAGATTATTTTTAACTGGGTTCAAGTCGGTTTCATCTAAGGGGTTACAACATGGTTTCAAGCTATGGGTAGGGTCCAGACCGGCTTCGACCAGTCGGGTTTCAGACATGCAGGTGAGCTTGGGGTATGCGTTTAAACGGTAAAAGGGGGTGAATAAACTATTGTGAAGAAAAATGAATATAATAAACAAATTACATATAACACCAAAAGACATGGCAGAGATAGTGTTTCTCTGCCATTGGAGGAAATGAGCGGCCAATTGTCTGGCTGACGCTTCCCCATTGGTCAGGCTAAATTACGATATTCCTCCGTTTAAATTTACAATTTTGTCATTGGTTTTAGTTTTTGAAGGGGTATGGTCCCAAAAACCTTGCGCAGGAACAAAAGACCATACCACAACTTCACCACAATAAACCCCCTTTAGGGAACCTTACGCGGCAGCGCACTGGTTCCAAAGAAGAGAACTTAAAAGAAAGCGGTCTTCGGCAATCCGCGCGCAGAGATATAACACATCCTTACGCAAACTCGTGCAATGGAATAGTTAAGTTAGAAATAAAGCCCCAAAACATCTCCGCACAATCACAACCCATACTTAAACAGAAAGTAACCTTTCTGTTACAACAAAATTAGCATGAGGCCGAAGCATAGAGGATTATAGCTGTAAACCTTCTAGAGGGCACCATCATGCACAACCATTCGGTTATAACAGAATGGCCACGTGGCATCATCCTGAACGCCATCAATGTCACGATGGTGGCACTAACTTGGAGAAAGATCCACACATGCCCACTTTCCACGTGGCATCTCCCCAGCCGCTGATCAAGCTCACGATCTATGTGAATAAATATCACGTTATTGATTAACGGCAAAGGAAATAACCGCTTACGGAAAATACTTTCCGTCACTTCCTCCGTCCACAAACTTTCCCGCCCAAAATTCGGTTATAAATAAGACACCTCAGGTACAATCTCTCAAGTTACATTCACTTCACTTTCACTACTTCTTCTTCTTCATTGAGACCTGTACTTATTCTCACGGCGGAGGGTGGTCACGGAGAGAACCCCCATTCTCCCCGTGGCAAGTCTAACGGCTGTTTGTTTTGCAGTTATTGTTAGAAGAAAGAGCTTATCCAAACCCCGAATCAAACGAGAGGTGTAACACCCATGTTATTAATCTAAGGGTTTTCGTGCAATTAACGAAAACAAACATGAATTTATCATTAAGTATCCTTAGAAAAATACGAATAAATTAAAACTTTTACAACTTAAAAGTTTTAAACAAAATTTAGATAAGTTCGCCATTTAAAAGTTATGACGTAATGTTGTGCGGAAGCTTTAATCTCATGTGTTCGGTTCTTCGTAGCTGCTTGATCTTCATCCGTGCACTCTTGACTTTCCCCTAGGATCAAAACCAACTTAAAAGTTAGTTTCGATAGTCAAATATCAAGTCCAAACAAGTACAGGGGTTAAAATTGATAAAATTCAAGAATTTTCGGAGTTTAGGGGCTCGCGTAGCGCTACGGATGCTCGCGCTACGCGAGCGCTTGTTTTCAACAGAAAGTCGTTTGCTGTTGCTGTACAATCCCTGCACGACCTGATTTCACGGAAACGGCCATAACTTCTTCGTTATTGATCCGTTTTACCCGATTCTTTTTCCTACGCGTCCGTAATTTAATTCTCCATCTAATGGAGTTAAGATCCAACATCTTTCATAATAAAATTTCAGAGTTTAACTCTTCGGCTTATTACCCTTTTTACCATCTTTTGACCCGTTCGTGATTTCATCTAACAAACTTGTTTGTAGCCCTTGCTTCTTTTGTAAACGTATTATTATGATTATTTCCTATTGTATAAGATTCAAATCACGGATTATTACACATTCTTAACCCGTTTCGCTAATACTTTTATTTTTGACCCGTTAAGGGTATTTGAGCGCTTTCGAGCCTCAAATCGCTTTCGATTTCTTCTAGCACTTCATCACCACATTTCTTATACTATAATCTCCCACCACAACTGTATTTATGGTGGGCTTAATGTGGCGATCTATATAAACCAAATTTTACCTCTCGAATCATTATTTTACGGCAAAACTCAAAAAGCGCCATTTGACTAATATAATACATTTTTCAGTTTCTATACTTATTCTAAGTATTTGCTTAATCATAAAACTTGTTTCCAAACAACCTTTAAAGGTTGTTTGTTCGAATTTGCTAACAAGGGCGTTTTGGTCACATTTAAGCCTTCATTTTTACTATAAAGGACTTCCACTAATATTTGACCAAATTGCACTTCTTACTACAACCTATTTGTGCGTACCTGGCTCGGATCAACGTATAGACCCGTTTATACCTCGCATTTATTAACCAATATTCTATAGTGTCGCAATTATCCCGGAATTTACTACTCGTTCCTGTTTGCATATGACTTGACAACCAAGATTAGTTATTATTGTCAAATGGTGATATCATCACCATTTGAACCGTTTGGCTCATATGACCAAACATTTACATATGTAGTAAAACGGGGTTTTCAAATTTCAAATTTACACATCCGGCCCATGTCGGATGTTACCATTTGACCCCTCCTTTTCTCTTTAACTCACTTCTTACAAATTTGACCCGTTCGGCTTACGCCATGGGTGCCCTTTTTATTTTCAATTTATATTAGTCGACACTTGACTAAATTTCCATTTTTACCCCTTTTTCTCAATATTAGATTACACTACGCGGTAATCTTATCAAACTCATAATCTCTTGATCATTACATGACCGATTTACCGATTTATCATTTTTACCATAAACCATGGTTTTTATCATCTTTATATGTTCCGACTCGTACCAATCGCGTCGGAAACCATATTTTCATTATTATCGTTATCGCATTTATTACTTTGAAAGTAAACAAGTATTCTACAAAGTGTGTAAGTTTCACTTACCTTGCATCCGAACTACGCTTTTCTTTTCCTTCTTGATTCGTTTGACCCGCTCCCTCATCAAGCTTCCACCTAGCTTGTTACGCGTCAAACTATCATCATCGTTTTCAAGGTGGTTAGTTTAATCATAATTTAATACGATTGTTCCACCTTACGCATTTCATATCAAAAATGACCATTTATCATATTATAGGCCAGTTTGACTTTATAAAAGTCAAATGCCCATTAGTATACTAATTGCACATTCGAGCTCATCAACTAGTTTTAGCATTCTTTAATTACCCGGTAGGCGTTATCTTTAGACCACCGTTTTAACCAAGGTTCTAACCGTGTTTATCACATTTAGTACTCTTCTTATTCACTTTTAGCATAATAGCCAAAACATCACAATTAGGAGTTTTAACTACAAAAATTCTAGTTTCGAGCCTTCTTTGAGGCATTTCAACGAACACCTTAAGGGCAGAATTTTACATGTTTATTTATCATGTCTCTAGCTTATCTCTTAGCCCAAATTTCACATAAATCAACCATCTTACAAAGTGGTTAACTTCTATAATTTCTGAAATCACTTCAAAATTGTCAATTTACACTAGATCAACAATCTATTTCCTAGTGTTCATCATATTAACATAAAACCCACTTAGCTTATCAATGGATCATCATGAATCTCATAGTTTTTCCAACAATCTAACATGTTATTGACTAGGGTTTACTCCTAGACATCATATTACTTCAAGATTCACTCATGCATGACATAATCAAGCTAAATTTCAGTTTCTTACAAATAACCTAGAATTTGAGATGGATCAAAACGTCACAATTTTACATACCTTGTGATCCTTTCAACTAGGTGTTCATGAATACGAGCTTGGATTTCAATTTGGGACTGATTTGGCCTCTCAATTTCTTGGATTTAGGCAAGTTAGGGTTGAACAAAGGAACTCCTTTGCTCCTGTGGAAGACATCGACCAGAACACACACTCAAGGTGTGTGTTTTGGTGTAGAGAGTTTTATTTAATTAAAACTTGTTTCTAGTTTGTCCCTTATGGCCCCTCTAATTCACCGAAGTTACATTGTGTGTATTTTAACCAATTTCTTTATTACTACAAGACTTGTAATTTAACTAGGTTATTTACTTCCTAGTTGTTTTATCTTGTTCATAACCGATATTTAATATATATGTACGAAACCTATATATCTTTGGGGTGTTTCCCTACCCGTTATATTTTAAGTCCCGTCAACTCGGGCCTTTTATATACTTTGTTTTCCTCAAAGTATTTACCCTTCTTTTAATTAACATCAAGTTTATTTATTTAAATCCTGATATTCGTCGGGTAAATTTTACTACCAACGGTGCTTTACCCGTCTTTTAGTATTAACGCGATTTGATTACCAAATCCATTTTCGGGGTGTTACAAGTCTACCCCCCTTAAAGAGGTTTCGTCCTCGAAACCTTTTCTTACATAATTCATTGAGTTTAAACTCAATGTATTTGATCCGAGATATCATTTAAACATTACTTATACTTTTAACCAATTATTAGTATTACCAGGTAAGCCTGGTAACATCTTTTTGGTCACTAATTATCTACGTATCCCATATGTCTTAGTGCAACTTAAAATAACGTAATCTCGTTATTTCCACTAGTTTAGTTAACTTAGCGATATCCATTGCTTTCATATACTATCGAATTCCTTACGAATCCGTTATTTTGACCCGTTTAAAGATCTTTAGTGAAATCTTTCACTTTTAGCAACTAATTCTTTTGTTTTCAAATTTATCCATTCGGTTCAACTATACCGAATCTACCGCTTACAAGCAAACCAAATTTCTTGATTTGAATTTGGTGACCTTAACCGGTCTCATTAACTAGTCTTATTAGTTCAGTTACTTTTATCACTCGTTTGGTTATAATGTGGTTTTACTTCACATTACATTCCCTAACCGTGATCGTGTCACATCATGTTTAATTTGTATCAACCTTTCATTTTTGAAAATATCACTTTTCGAATTTATCATCTTGCGCCTGTCAGAGTCAAGACTTGTATCTTTCACGCTTACTATTTAAATTCCTATCAGAATTTATGTTTGTAAAAACATTATTTCTTACTAAAACCGAAGTTTTAGTTTTAGGATCTTTTCTTTAGCTTGTGTCAATCATCCATACCAGGATATTGACAGTTCGTAATTTAATCCTTTACAGTCTTAGTTTTATGCGAGGATTCTTAACTGAATTCCTCGCTTTATCCAATCTAACCCGTAGGTTTTATCACTTAGCCTTATGGGCTATTTTGATTAGACATTCACCTCTTTAGGGCGAAGTCCTTATAACTTCTTTCTAATCATGACCCGTGGGTCATTTTAGTCCGTAGATCTCTCATTTGTTTATAACCCTAAAGGTTATGTTGATCCCGTAGATCACTCTTTTTTTTACTCGTGTCTTATTAAAATATACATTTGGTGTCAAAGCACTCTCTTTACGTTTGAAAATCATTTGTCTCAAGCTTACCGTTATCCGGCTTGCGCTTACTTATGCCTTCAAGCATTATACTTTATTCAACCCTTTCAATCTCAAGATAGTTGAATATAATTATCAAAATTTCTGTTTACGAAATTTTATGGTCTTTTAGTCATAACTCAAAATCCGAGTCTTTTGACTTTAAATTCGTGTTCTCGTTTCTCGGTTTACGCATGTGTTTAAATCCTTACCCATCAACCGGGTACTTTACCGAAGTCATTATTAGTGCAAGCATTCCGGTATACATCAAGTTTTCGTTTTAATTTGTTTGGTTGTCTTAGCGGAAGCCCTCGCTTTTATTCAACCAAACCTTTATTCTTTATTTGACCATCCTTGACAGTCTTATAGACTATGAATGATGATTATCATCATCATCATCATTTCTTTACTACGACCAAAGTCAACGACTTTGATCGTCTTTCTCGCGTGGGCAATACCTTTGTTTCTATGACCCCGCGGGTCATTTATACTTTGGTTTTACAATGCCCTTTTTGTCTACCATGGTTGTTTCGTCAAAAATGACTTATGTCACGAATTTCCTTGGGTCTTTTATTTCTATGTGCGCCATACATCGTTTTTATGGTTCCCGCGGAAACCATTTATACGAGTATGCCCATAAGATTTCTTGACCCTAAGGATCCTTTAAATTTTCATTCATCTTGACCTTACTACATCGGACATAACTGCGCTCATTATAAGAAGCTCATGCTATCATGTGTTCACTACTTACTTGGCCAGAGTAAGCGATCAACACATGGTACGCGTGACCTTATTATAATTACCACATCACGTCCCATGTAAGTAACTCCTCAATTTATTTCCATGTTTATGGTTTCATTTGATAAAACTTTATTTAATTGTTAGTTAACAATTATTAGTTTTAGTCGTTTATCCTTGAACATGTAAAATGTCCCTTTTTATAAACATTTATTCACATTTATTGATGTGATCACTACTTTTCTCAATAGGATTTATATTGAGAATACTTGCTTGGATGATCACTCTCGTCCAAGTTTCTATATAAACAAGTCTTGTTATTCATTTGTTATTCATCATTGTGAATAACACATTTCCTATTAAATTTCTCTTGGAAATCGGGTTTTCCAAGTTCTATCATATGTGTATGCAACCGTTATTACCTACGTGTTTGTTGCATATAACGACTCGTGCGATTAAATTTAAAAGTGTGCACCTGGTAATGCTTGCCCTAACGGGCTTCTCTTGTCATTAGTCTTGTTCGCGACCGTTACGCGATTTAGGTCCTTGATGAGTATGCTCTTCCTGTCATACCTCGGACCGTTCCATCATCATATCCATAATTCGTTCACTCCCGTCATCTTCAGACGCGAGTGTCCTTCAATTAAAACATTCACAAGAGTTAGTAATGTCAACTTCAATAATCACCCGTATTATAATACAAGGCTTTTTCTACTATACGCGTCAACGCGCGTATTTTCGTCAAACATATCCATCATTTTAATTGGGGTAACGTGTACCACACGATAGCCCTATGTGTTGTTTACAACACTTTAGCATACTAAACTATTAACATACTTGTACTTACCGGATTTGCGATCAAGCCTCGAACCGAACACTTTACCCTTTAACCTTGGGCTCTGATTACCAACTTGTAACACCCATGTTATTAATCTAAGGGTTTTCGTGCAATTAACGAAAACAAACATGAATTTATCATTAAGTATCCTTAGAAAAATACGAATAAATTAAAACTTTTACAACTTAAAAGTTTTAAACAAAATTTAGATAAGTTCGCCATTTAAAAGTTATGACGTAATGTTGTGCGGAAGCTTTAATCTCATGTGTTCGGTTCTTCGTAGCTGCTTGATCTTCATCCGTGCACTCTTGACTTTCCCCTAGGATCAAAACCAACTTAAAAGTTAGTTTCGATAGTCAAATATCAAGTCCAAACAAGTACAGGGGTTAAAATTGATAAAATTCAAGAATTTTCGGAGTTTAGGGGCTCGCGTAGCGCTACGGATGCTCGCGCTACGCGAGCGCTTGTTTTCAACAGAAAGTCGTTTGCTGTTGCTGTACAATCCCTGCACGACCTGATTTCACGGAAACGGCCATAACTTCTTCGTTATTGATCCGTTTTACCCGATTCTTTTTCCTACGCGTCCGTAATTTAATTCTCCATCTAATGGAGTTAAGATCCAACATCTTTCATAATAAAATTTCAGAGTTTAACTCTTCGGCTTATTACCCTTTTTACCATCTTTTGACCCGTTCGTGATTTCATCTAACAAACTTGTTTGTAGCCCTTGCTTCTTTTGTAAACGTATTATTATGATTATTTCCTATTGTATAAGATTCAAATCACGGATTATTACACATTCTTAACCCGTTTCGCTAATACTTTTATTTTTGACCCGTTAAGGGTATTTGAGCGCTTTCGAGCCTCAAATCGCTTTCGATTTCTTCTAGCACTTCATCACCACATTTCTTATACTATAATCTCCCACCACAACTGTATTTATGGTGGGCTTAATGTGGCGATCTATATAAACCAAATTTTACCTCTCGAATCATTATTTTACGGCAAAACTCAAAAAGCGCCATTTGACTAATATAATACATTTTTCAGTTTCTATACTTATTCTAAGTATTTGCTTAATCATAAAACTTGTTTCCAAACAACCTTTAAAGGTTGTTTGTTCGAATTTGCTAACAAGGGCGTTTTGGTCACATTTAAGCCTTCATTTTTACTATAAAGGACTTCCACTAATATTTGACCAAATTGCACTTCTTACTACAACCTATTTGTGCGTACCTGGCTCGGATCAACGTATAGACCCGTTTATACCTCGCATTTATTAACCAATATTCTATAGTGTCGCAATTATCCCGGAATTTGCTACTCGTTCCTGTTTGCATATGACTTGACAACCAAGATTAGTTATTATTGTCAAATGGTGATATCATCACCATTTGAACCGTTTGGCTCATATGACCAAACATTTACATATGTAGTAAAACGGGGTTTTCAAATTTCAAATTTACACATCCGGCCCATGTCGGATGTTACCATTTGACCCCTCTTTTTCTCTTTAACTCACTTCTTACAAATTTGACCCGTTCGGCTTACGCCATGGGTGCCCTTTTTATTTTCAATTTATATTAGTCGACACTTGACTAAATTTCCATTTTTACCCCTTTTTCTCAATATTAGATTACACTACGCGGTAATCTTATCAAACTCATAATCTCTTGATCATTACATGACCGATTTACCGATTTATCATTTTTACCATAAACCATGGTTTTTATCATCTTTATATGTTCCGACTCGTACCAATCGCGTCGGAAACCATATTTTCATTATTATCGTTATCGCATTTATTACTTTGAAAGTAAACAAGTATTCTACAAAGTGTGTAAGTTTCACTTACCTTGCATCCGAACTACGCTTTTCTTTTCCTTCTTGATTCGTTTGACCCGCTCCCTCATCAAGCTTCCACCTAGCTTGTTACGCGTCAAACTATCATCATCGTTTTCAAGGTGGTTAGTTTAATCATAATTTAATACGATTGTTCCACCTTACGCATTTCATATCAAAAATGACCATTTATCATATTATAGGCCAGTTTGACTTTATAAAAGTCAAATGCCCATTAGTATACTAATTGCACATTCGAGCTCATCAACTAGTTTTAGCATTCTTTAATTACCCGGTAGGCGTTATCTTTAGACCACCGTTTTAACCAAGGTTCTAACCGTGTTTATCACATTTAGTACTCTTCTTATTCACTTTTAGCATAATAGCCAAAACATCACAATTAGGAGTTTTAACTACAAAAATTCTAGTTTCGAGCCTTCTTTGAGGCATTTCAACGAACACCTTAAGGGCAGAATTTTACATGTTTATTTATCATGTCTCTAGCTTATCTCTTAGCCCAAATTTCACATAAATCAACCATCTTACAAAGTGGTTAACTTCTATAATTTCTGAAATCACTTCAAAATTGTCAATTTACACTAGATCAACAATCTATTTCCTAGTGTTCATCATATTAACATAAAACCCACTTAGCTTATCAATGGATCATCATGAATCTCATAGTTTTTCCAACAATCTAACATGTTATTGACTAGGGTTTACTCCTAGACATCATATTACTTCAAGATTCACTCATGCATGACATAATCAAGCTAAATTTCAGTTTCTTACAAATAACCTAGAATTTGAGATGGATCAAAACGTCACAGTTTTACATACCTTGTGATCCTTTCAACTAGGTGTTCATGAATACGAGCTTGGATTTCAATTTGGGACTGATTTGGCCTCTCAATTTCTTGGATTTAGGCAAGTTAGGGTTGAACAAAGGAACTCCTTTGCTCCTGTGGAAGACATCGACCAGAACACACACTCAAGGTGTGTGTTTTGGTGTAGAGAGTTTTATTTAATTAAAACTTGTTTCTAGTTTGTCCCTTATGGCCCCTCTAATTCACCGAAGTTACATTGTGTGTATTTTAACCAATTTCTTTATTACTACAAGACTTGTAATTTAACTAGGTTATTTACTTCCTAGTTGTTTTATCTTGTTCATAACCGATATTTAATATATATGTACGAAACCTATATATCTTTGGGGTGTTTCCCTACCCGTTATATTTTAAGTCCCGTCAACTCGGGCCTTTTATATACTTTGTTTTCCTCAAAGTATTTACCCTTCTTTTAATTAACATCAAGTTTATTTATTTAAATCCTGATATTCGTCGGGTAAATTTTACTACCAACAGTGCTTTACCCGTCTTTTAGTATTAACGCGATTTGATTACCAAATCCATTTTCGGGGTGTTACAAGAGGACTCACCCCCTTTATGCAGAAATAAACCCCTGGTCCGACTTATTCCGGTCATTCAAACCAGTGTTTCTTCATTGGCGCCCACCGATTCTTCAATTTTCATTCTCATCTTCTCGGTTTGATTCATTTCTTTCCAAACTATGTTTTCTAATGGCAGAGATCTCATCAAACATTTCATCAAGTCCTCAATCTGAAAACAGGGGTAGTTCAGCCCAGGTTACCCAGATCGACGGAATCATGGGCAAAACATCCAACAACAACAATCGTCACCGGCTAAAAAGCTCTGTTACCTCATAAATGAAATATGGAACTCAGACTCATCCAGATCTATGTTCGGAAGAAACTCCAGAATATTGGTTCACCAAATTCCAGGACACCATAAACAAAATTTTTGCACCAAATTCCAGATCTGAGTCTCTCCATAGTAGATCTAGTTATCAGGAGTCTCAGGAGGAGTATACACTGAAGAAGAAATCCGAGACTACAGTGTTGGACCCACAATTAACACATCAATGGGACATCCAGCCCAGTAGCAAAGAGTATCCAGAAATATTTTGTCGCAACCCCCGGTTCCTATCTCCTGGGATCGGGCGGACGCGAACTCAGATTTGGTGGTATCATTGGTTTATCATGATTTGGCAGCGGAATTTCATCAGGACCATAGTTAGGAAATATTTCAGAGTAAAATACCACATTTTTATATTAATAAACACATGGGTAAAACCCAAGTTTCCATTACAAACATGTTTATAGGGATGGACCCTAATTTATTGAATTTAAAACATTGTCTTTTAGATAACTTTTATAACCACATTTTTCCAAGCCTTCAGTACTCTCCAGCTGGCTTCTAATTGGCTTTCACATTTTGTTACCTGAAACGCGTTTTAAAAACATTTGTCCGTGGGAAATACTGGTGAGTGAATCCCAGTTTAATCAAGAAGCATTTATCTTTTTAACAGTATTGGGAGCAATCACAATGTTTACATCTACACAATTACTCATTCAGTATTGTCAATCCTGACTGGTAGGTCATATTACACATTGGCTATCTCGTTGTCCAATGGTAACGTGTTCCACATTTTGTATACAAAACCCCAATATACCGGCAGTAATTGAAGAACTACAAAGACTCAATCACTGCTAATCACATTGTAAAATATTCAAGGTTTTGTAAAAATAGTTTGCAAAAAGGTTTACAAAAAGGAGATTACTCACTTTGCTATCTTAGGGTTTTCCTTTGTGATTTCCTGGTGATTATCTATTAATTACACAATGCACATGCGTTAGTATAATAACCCAATATTTACATTAATAATACCTTCCCCGAGACATAACTCCAACGACTACGTCGGGCAGAACCTCGACAGCCGTTACGGAGCCTTAGATCAATCGGGCAGCGTATCTAATACGTAACCAGGGGTTAAAATACTTACAACGAGGCAGAACTTCGTTATTTTAGGGGGTATAATACCCGATTATAGCTTTTATATTATAGAAATTTGAGAGAGAAAGAAAGAGAATGAACGGTTTGGACTGAAGGCCTGAACTCCAAATATATAGGGCCTGTTCGGCCATTTGTCGCGCCCCACGAAAGCTCAGGGCTGCTCTTACGCGGCCCGCGAGCTAGGTGTGTAGGGCCTAGGTTTGATCAGTCACCCGGTATAGCTGCGACACGCACATGACACGTGGCATGATCTGGTGCGGCCTGGTGTCCAGGCTGTAGGCCGTAGCTGGCTCTGTCGCGGGCCGCCAGGGACCATTAAAATTCGTTTTTTAATTAATTTTTGTAAAAATAAAGGTAATTCGGGCCATTTCTCGTATACGGGGTGTATT
Source organism: Helianthus tuberosus (assembly GCA_030545235.1). NCBI lineage: Eukaryota > Viridiplantae > Streptophyta > Magnoliopsida > Asterales > Asteraceae > Helianthus > Helianthus tuberosus. The sequence continues at coordinate 23,524,100 of CM060447.1, read as the reverse complement.
ATAAGACGTATAGGGACACTTTAGGGGTGTTGGAAATATTTTGGAGGGTTGTTATATCCTCCCCACCTTGTTTTAGAACTCGTCCTCGAGGTCTATTGGAATAAGTATGGGCATTTCCTTTGCATCTCTGATTCAAGCTCCCATGTATATTCTGGTCCTCTCTTGGAATCCCATTTCACTTTGACCAAAACTAATCTCTTGTGTTTGAGATTCTTGACTTTCCTATCTTCAATATGTAGAGGCTTTTCTACAAACTTAAGTTTCTCATTTACCTCTATGTCCTTAAGAGGTACTACTAGTGATTCATCGGCTAAACACTTTTTGAGATTACATACATGAAATACGTCATGTATTCCTGCCATTTCCTCTGGCAGTTGTAGCTGATAGGCTACAGGTCCTATTCTTCTAATAATCTCAAAAGGTCCAATATACCTGGGGCTTAACTTTCCCCTTTTGATGAATCTTACCACTCATTTCCAAGGAGAAACTTTCAATAACACCTTGTCTCCTACTTGAAACTCCAACGGTTTTCGCCTGTTATCAGCATAACTCTTTTGTCGATCACGTGCTGCTTTCAGTCGTTCCTTGAATTGAATAATTTTGTCCGTTGTCTCTTGTACTATCTCTGGTCAAGGTAATTGCTTTTCTCCAATTTCTGCCCAACAGACTAGGGTTCGACACTTTTGTCCATAGAGTGCTTTGAATGGTGCATCATTGATAGCTGTTATTGTAAGAAAATTATATTAATGGTAAGTGATCATCCCAATTACCTCCGAAATCAATTACACAAGCTCTAAGCATATCCTCCATTGTCTGACTTGTCCTTTTGCTTTGTCCGTCCGTTTGAGGATGATAAGCGGTGCTTAGATTTAGCTTGGTTCCCATTGATTTTTGGAAACTTGTCCAAAAATGAGAAGTAAAACGGCTATCTCTATCAGAAACAATTGATAAAGGAATTCCATGTAATGAAACTATTTCATTTACATACAACTTGGCTAGTTGTTCCATACTGAAAGTCTCCTTCATTGCTAAGAAATGAGCATATTTAGTTAGTCTATCTACAATCACCCAGATTGTATCATTACCTTTTCTTGTCTTGGGTAATTTGGTAACAAAGTCCATTGTTATTAATTCCCATTTCCATACAGGCATTTCCAATTGTTGTAACAAACCTGAGGGTTTCTGGTGTTCAGCTTTGACCTGTGAACAAGTTAGACACTTGGCAACATAAGTTGCTATATCCTTTTTTTATTCCTATCCACCATAAATTCTTTCTTAAGTATTGATACATTTTATCACTTCCAGGATGTATCGTATATTTAGACTTATGGGCTTCTTCTAATATTCGGTTACGTAGGTTTCCTAGTTTAGGTATCCACATCCTTTTCTTATGGAATCTCCAAATTCCATTTGTTCCATGTTCTAATTCCTTAATCATTCCTTTCAATTTCTCAGTATCATCTTTGATTACTGATTCTTGTGCTTTTCTAATCTGTTCATTTAAATCTATCTGCATATTTAATTTAAGAGAACGTACTCTTTTTGGCATTTCATGATACTTTCGACTTAATGCATCAGCTACTACATTCGCCTTTCCTTCATGATACTGGATATTGCAATCATAATCGCTAAGAAATTCCATCCAGTGTCTCTGTCTCATATTTAGCTCTTTTTGCCCAAAAATATATTTTAAACTCTTATGATCAGTGAAAATGGTAAACTTACTACCGTAAAGATAATGTCTCCAAATTTTCAGAGCAAAAATTATAGCTCCTAATTCTAAATCATGGGTTGTATAATTTTCTTCATGATTCTTAAGTTATCTAGATGCATAGGCTATAACTTTTTGACGTTGCATTAATACACATTCGTAACCTAATTTAGAAGCATCACAATAAATTACAAAATCTTCAGTTCCTTCTGGTAATGCTAATATGGGTGCGTTGGTTAATCTTTGCTTAAGGATTCTAAAGGCTTCTTCTTGTTTTGGTCCCCATTCAAACTTAACAGACTTACAAGTTAGTTTTGTTAATGGAATGGCTATTCTAGAAAAATCTCGGATGAATCTTCTATAATAACCGGCTAGTCCTAGAAAACTTCTAATTTCCGTAGGTGATTCAGGGGTTTTCCATTTAGTAATTGCCTCAATCTTGGTGGGATCCACATAAATTCATTCATGATTGACTAAGTGTCCAAGAAATTGCACTTCTTCTAACCAAAATTCACATTTTGAAAACTTTGCATAAAGCTTTTCTTTTCTCAGCAAATTTAGAAGTGCATGCAGATGCGCTGCATCTTCCTTTTTACTTTTAGAATAAAGTAAAATATCATCTATAAAGACAATTATGAATTTATCCAAATATGGCTTACATATTCGGTTCATTATGTCCATAAATGCGGCTGGGGCATTGGTTAAACCAAATGGCATGACAGTAAATTCATAGTGGCCATACCTTCTTCTAAATGCGGTCTTAGGAATGTCCTCTTCCTGTACTTTTAATTGATGATATCCTGAGCGTAAATCGATTTTCGAGAAAAATCGAGCTCCTTGCAACTGATCAAACAAATCATCGATTCTCGGTAATGGGTATCGATTTTTAATCGTAACTTTATTCAATTCACGGTAATCAATGCACATTCGCATTGACCCGTCTTTCTTTTTGACGAACAAGATTGGTGCTCCCCAAGGCGATGAGCTTGACTGTATAAATCCTTTTTCCAACAGTTCATCTAACTGTTTCTTTATTTCTTGCATTTCAGCTGGTGCCAAACGGTAGGGTGCTTTGGCAATTGGTGCTGTTCCTGGTAACAGATGAATTCTGAACTCGACTTCTCTATCTGGCGGTAATCGTGGTAATTCTTCTAGAAATATATCTGAAAATTGAGATACTACAGGGATATCTTTTAATTCCTTTCTTTTAGTGTTAATGATTATGGAAATCAAATACACTAATGATCCTTTTCTTACATAACTTGCTGTTTTCATCACAGAGATGAATTTTGTGGATCTAGATGGCCTATCCCCTTTAATTATGATCTTTTCACCATTTGGTGAATTTACTTGAATTGACTTTTGATCACATAGAATACTGGCTTTATTGGCTATTAGCCAATCCATTCCTAATACAACCTCAAATCCTGCCAGATTCATTGTGTAAAGGTTTGCAATAAACTTTTGATTTAAAAATTCTATTCTTGCTCCCTGCAAGATTTCGGTAATCTTAATGGTCTCTCCATTCGCTGTTTCTACTAAACATTCTGGTTGGAGTTTAGTTAATGGTTGATTAAGAAGTTTGCAAAATGAAGTATTAATAAAACTTTGGTTCGCACCAGAGTCAAATAATACTTTGGCAAAAGCATCATTAACTAAAAACGTACCGGCAATCACGTCCGGAATCATTTTGGCTTCTTCTGCAGTTAGAACAAATGCTCTAGCATTCTTAGTAGTTTTGTTGTTTATTACTGGAGCTAATGTCGAACAATTTGGCTTGATATGACCTTGCTCTCCACAATTGTAGCATATCTTATTGGTGGGTTTCTTCCTGCAGTCTTCTTCCTTGTGTCCAGATATTTTGCAGAAATTGCAGTATATGGAGCATCTCCCAGAATGCTTCCTTTTGCAAAACTTGCAGTAAGGTGCAGAGGTGAAACCTACATTTTTTCCACGGTTGGAATTATCGTAGCAAAATTCTTGGGTAAGCTTTTGAGCTAGGTTCTTCCTCTGGTTTTCTTCTTGGGTACGTACTAGTTCATCTGTCAAGGTATTAGCTAGTTCTACAGCTTCTTCTATGGTTTGTGGTATAGCCGCCTTGACTACATGCCTAATCTCACTGATTAATCCCCACATGTAACGGGAGATTAACACTGGTTCAGGTGATGCTAGGGTCGGTACTATCCTAGCATATTCGAAGAATAGCGTAGTGTAACCTTTACTATCCACTCCAGTCATTCTAAGGTTTAGGAACTTATTTGCTATCTGTTCCTTTTCATTGGGATGACATAATTTCCTTTCTATCGTATCCTTAAACTCATTCCTTTCCATACCATAAACCCTGTCACTTCCTTTGGATTGGAGGATAGTGTTCCACCATTCTAGAGCTGCATTTTTAAACAGATTGGAAGCAAACATTATCTTATCTTCTTCTGCGCACTTGCTTATTTTTAAGACTGCCTCAGTCTTTTCTATTCAACGTAGAGCTGCAACGGCCCCTTCATTGCCCGAGAATTCCATTGGTTTACAAGACCAAAATTCTTTATAAGAACAACCATAAGACATGGTTCTTCTTCTTTTGGGAATGGGCACTTGAAGTATGGGTCCATTGTTGACGCTGTGTTCTGGTTCAGTAGGTCGTTTACTGCCATTGTTACTTTTATTTTCCGCCTCCTTAACCGTTTTAATAATATATGGCATCGCGTCTATAATTCCTTGTGCCGCTATACTATTATCCACTTGGTTTCCATTATTATTGTTATTCTGGTTTTCCTGGTTCACTTCATTGTCCATCTGAATTTTAAACATTTACTACGTATTAATATCACAAAATAATAATTAATGTAAGCAATCCCACAACAAGCATATTGATCAAAATCGTCGAACATTGCGACTTACTCTATTTTATATATTATGATTCTAGTACAAACTGGAACTGAAATCTAAAATTACAATACTATTATGCATCCGTAGCTATTGTCTAGATTTTTTTTTCAAATATACACACATATTATACATTATTATTTTATTATTTATTATTATTATTACTATTACTGGTATGGGTTCATCCAGAACTCCATATTATGCTCGTCATACTTCCAGACGAGTCGTTCTCCTATCTGTCTCATCCTCTCACTTCCTTCTAAAATCTCCACACCAAAGGTTCGGAGCTCTTGCACATTCTCTGCGCTCATGGGTGATGCAGGGGTTGGTACTGGAGCATGGGTTCTTGGTAAGGAAAAGGGTTCTCTAGAATTTCCCTGATGTATTGGTCATTATCATAGTAGGGATCTAGAGGGTTCAGGTCTGGGTAAGCTGCTAGGTTTGGCATGGGTTCATCTTCTGGTATTGGGTAGCGTTGTTGGTAATCCCTATGGTCGTCAAACCACGGGTCATAGTCTAGGTCTGAGGGATGGGGTGCTGGTATTCTAGGTATCTCAGCTGGGTCCATGTCAGGCATTGGGATTTGGTTTTCAGGGTTGGCTTCAATTTCCATTGGTTGTGTGAGAAAAAGTGGTAATGGCTGGGGTGCTACGAGTCGCTCTAGATTAGGGTCTGCAGTTGTAGTTGCTAATATATGAAAATTTGCTAGACTCCTATTGAGCATATCCTGGGTGTGGGCATCTGTTTATCTCTTAGCGGCTGCTAAAGCTCGCTGCTGTTGTAACTTTTTCATCCTTTTTCTACGTTCATGCGCTCATCTGCTGAACCATCCTCTCTTCTTGGGAGGGAATGACTCTTCAGATTGGGTTTTGAACACGAATATCCCATCTTCGTTATCAGCTGAATACCCTGAGAGGGTAGGCTGTGAAGAGGTGCCTTCGTCCCTATGTGAGCTGGACAACTGACGGTAAGCGTCTGAAGGTCCTTGGTCGCTCATACTGTAAACTAACAAATAGTCAAATAACATACAACAATAATATACAGATATGCACAAAATTCCGTAGATTATTTCCTAACATATTGAATAATATCTTGGTGTCAGCAGAACACTTATGTGGCTGAATCAGTGGCTTAGCTCTGATACCACATTCTGTCGCAACCCCCCGTCCCTATCTCCTGGGATCGGGCAGATGCGAACTCAGATTTGGTGGTATCAATGGTTTATCATGATTTGGCAGCGGAAATTTCATCAGGACCGTAGTTAGGAAATATTTTATCAGAGTAAAATACCACATTTTTATATTAATAAATACATGGGTAAAACCCAAGTTTCCATTACAAACATGTTTATAGGGATGAACCCTAATTTATTGAATTTAAAACATCGTCTTTTAGGTAACTTTTATAGCCACATTTTTCCAAGTCTTCAGTGCTCTCCAGCTGGCTTCTAATTGGCTTTCACATTTTGTTACATGAAACACGTTTTAAAAACATTTGTCCGTGGTAAATACTGGTGAGTGAATCCCAGTTTAATCAAGAAGCATTTATCTTTTTAACAGTTTTGAGAGCAATCACAATGTTTATATGTACACAATTACTCATTCAGTATTGTCAATCCTGACTGGTGGGTCATATTTCACATTGGCTATCTCGTTGTCCAATGGTAACGTGTTCCACATTTTGTATACAAAACCCCAACATACCGGCAGTAATTGAAGAACTACAAAGACTCAATCACTGCTAATCACATTGTAAAATATTCAGGGTTTTGTAAAAACACTTTGCAAAAAGGTTTACAAAAAGGAGATTACTCACTTTGCTATCTTAGGGTTTTCCTTTGTGATTTCCTGGTGATTAGCTATTAATTACACAATGAACACGCGTTAGTATAATAACCCAATATTTACATTAGTAATACCCTCCCCGAGACATAACTCCAACGACTACGTCGTGCCCCGCGTAGGCCTAGGTTTGATCAGTCACCCGGTATAGCTGCGACACGCACATGACAAGTGGCATGATCTGGTGCGGCCCGGTGTCCAGGCTGTCGCGCCCCGCGTAGGCCGTAGCTGGCTCTGTCGCGGGCCGCCAGGGACCATTAAAATTCGTTTTTTAATTAATTTTTGTAAAAATAAAGGTATTTCGGGCCATTTCTCGTATACGGGGTGTATTATAAGACGTATAGGGACACTTTAGGGGTGTTGGAAATATTTTGGAGGGTTGTTATATATTCAAAATTATGAAACAAAACACGGAAGACAACAACCAACAAAAGGTCAGCACGGAGCAAACATACGTGGTGCAAGGAGGACCCTCACAAAGACCACACAAACGTAGCCACAATCAGCATTGGCGAGAACAACAAGTAGTATTCCCCGTCGTTCCAGGAGGTCCTCAAGAAGAACGCCCGGTAATCATAACTGGTATCTTCGGTCATTATCGTACTGATTACATGTTTATCGATCCCGGTAGTTCCATGGATATAATTTACGAGCAATGCTTTAAACAATTAGACCCATATCAAATTACGATTTTGCCCTCAGTTCAAATTTACAGTTTGCCATCGTTTTTGTTTTTTTCCCTGTCAAATTATGATTTTGCACTAGTGTAAAATTACAGTCATGCCATTGTTTTAGTTTTTTTTTTTACAAAATTATGGTAGTGTTTTGTTTTAGTTGTTTGACTCGGTGTAATTTTTATCTGTTCCGGACGACTGTCTGGCGCAACTCATTTGTCCTGAAAAATTACAATTTTAACCCCATTTTAAACTTTGAGGGTTTTTTTTTTTACAACTCTGGACAGCGAACAGAACAGAGCGCGCAGCAGCCTGGCATACATTATTGGGTCGTCTCGGTGACATTCGGTTTTTAACGTGATGTAACGCATATATTCAATACGCACTTTAGTTGTAATTATTTTAAAGTTGGTTTAGAAAAAAAGTTAAAAAGTTGACTGAAATTGCTTGACTTGTGGGTAAAAGTAAAAAAGGTTTGATTATTTTCAAAGATCAAATGGCGTGCAACGGCAAGAAATCGATTCCAACGGTAACCGGGTAGGAACCGACAGGTTTTTTTCAGTGTTATGACAATATACATCATAATACTACGATTAATGAAAAAATACGTCATGTACATGTACGGTAGGCGGCTGATACACATAACACTACTCATAGGAGTACTTGTGCTTTCAAACCAAAATGATACGATATAATGGAATACGACATCACACGTAACCGATTTGATCCGGAACTTGCAGTATAGTCCATATATATTAAAAAATGATGTATAATGGAAAAGTGTAAAATTTAGACTATTATCGACGCGTTTGTGAATTAAAAACAATATTAAAAAATTTAAAAAAGGCCCTAAGCGCTGCGCTTTGACCTAAGAGGGGCGTTTTGCCCGAAAATTTAAAAATGTAAAAAAAAACAAAAACCTCAAAGCGCCCCTCTTTGGCCATAGCGGGGCGCTTTGATGTAAAGCAACAGACAAGGTCTGACCGGTTCAGTCCTTGTCTGTTGACTTTTACACCAAAGCACCCCTCTTTGACCATAGCGGGGCGCTTTGGGGTGTGAAAATAATGAGGACCGTGTGTAAATAGCATGACCCTAATTTGATGAGATCGTTGTTGTTGACTTTTTTTTCCAAAGCATGTGCCGCCATATAATTATTCACCCGTAACCTACGGATTAAAATCGTAGGCTACGGTACAAACCTGCTGTTGAACTTTAATTCTGCTTCACATGAACCGTAGGCTACATATCTTGGACCGTAGATTACATTTTTTTTATTATTCCCTGGACTTTAATACTTCCACATCTTGTGTGTTTCCAAGCTAATTCTTGACCCGACAACTACCGAATGATGTGATTCACTTAATTATTATTACCGGCGGTTCCGCTTCATCACCAAGCCCTTCAACTTTGCCGTATTACGCGTTTTACCTGTGAAACAATAAAAACCCGTGGTTATCATATTCGAGACGTATAATCATGTACAACGCATTAAAACACGTAATAAAATACACTCTAAGGCACGGGTTTCACACTCTCCATCACATCCCCACACTTATCATTTGCTTGCCCTCAAGCAAATCTGTTTCTCACTTTCACGTGGGTCGAACAAGAAACACACATCCCATTCCCGAGACTAAGGTTAAGGTTTAATGTCATGCCCAAGTTCAAACTTTTTACAATTTTCAACATATTTGGCAATAAATGATTAATCATGTAAAAGTGGTGATCCAAGATTAACCCGCCCGTAAAACTAACAAGTCATGCACATCCCTCACAATGTTCTCTCCACTCGGCTTATAAATTGGCTAATGTGTATAATGTATTAGCACTTCAATCAATTAATCGCTCAAAACCGATTAGAACACGTACCCGCATAGGCTTGCAACTCAATCATTCTCCACCACCGAACACGAATACTAAGCACAAGTTATAGGGTCTTTGAACGGGTTGTAACAGGGCTAGGCTAAGGGTAGGAAATAGGGTATTTTAAAGTGGCTAAGGTGATGAAAATTCGATTTTATTACAAAGCAATTATTCTATGCATAACTAACTAACAAAATCAAACTAGAAGGCAACAAGTTTTCGCCTTTTATTTCTCAAACTAAGAACATATATTTTTGTTCTTTTCTCAATGATTTTCTTTTTTTTTTCGTAACATTTTTCTGATTTTTCTCTTTTTTTATATACACACAAACAATTCACGACTATACAAACTTGATTCCTATAATCGAATTTCCATCACACGGGTTTAAAAGAAAAAAGTTTTAAGGTTATTGGCTAAAGGGTGGTCAAACGAAGGGATTAGGCTCAAAATTGGCTATTAGGGGATAATTTTTGGGTAAGGATATAAAAATGGTGTAAAAAGAAAAAGGTTTACCTAATGCGTTAATCATTCTCATGCTTGTATTCGGTCTATGGTCTCGAACGTATCAAAAGTTGCAAGTTCTACAATACGCGACTAATGGTCCACTCAAACAAAGAAACATGTATATGTAAATCTATGATATAAAAGTGGCTCAAAACCTCACGTATAAGGGTATGGTATGTGATATGCATAAAATGCTAGTTCCTTAGGCGAATTATTCCCAAATAACCACCCGCTAAATACCCATCATGCTATTAATTTGAACTTGACCATGACAAAAGACCAATTGGGTTGTGCCATCCCTCGTTGACTTAGTTACTTGTGCTTTTAAGATCGCTTTTAAAACAAGAAATTTTTGAAATTTTTTTGAAATTTTCCCCCATCCCCACACTTGAGGTCAACATTGTCCTCAATGTGTAGTGTTTAAATGAATGGGTCAAAAATCGAAAAACTTTTACTCCCCCATCCCCACACTTGAGGTACACATTGTCCTCAATGTGCAAGAATGGAGCTTTTAATGCACAACGGATGTGACACGGCTAACCTCCCCAAAATTTCACCCCGGAAATAAAATACAAAATACAATCCACTTATTGCTAAGCTAAGAATCAAAAGTAAAAAGAAACGTATGCACCTGATTTTTGAGCTCATTCCTCGTGTGCCCTTCTTCTCTTCAAGAAAGCGGTCGTCCCACGAACATAATGTACCTACAAATCTTAACCCTTGTGTAGAAGCATGCTTCTCACAACCATTAAAATTTATTAGCTACCTAGTTCTACCACTTTTATGAAGATATTACCAAATCATACGTTAGTTTACCTTGATGTATGTGGAAAATTAATTTACAATAACAACAAACCTAACTCACTTTCGTAGGAATCACGGTTGCATTTAGCTTATGCAACAAGCCCTTTTAAACCTCCCGGTAGCTCGGGAGGACGAGAGGTCTCGTGAGGGTTATATAGGGAACACACCCACAAAGTTCATTTAACTAAGAAAAGAAAAAAAATAAAAATAAAACGAATAATAGTACAAACTCTACAACAATTATACCTGATTTGCCTCTCATGGTGGTCGAAGTGCACATTTGCCTACCGAGTTTCCAACATACGCTCAGTAATTAGCATGCCGAATCCATACTCTTTTTATTAGATTCGGCATACGCAATGTACAACTTCGGGGTCGTCTTTTAACAACATGGCCAATGTCTTGAAACGCCACCCTTCGAATCCTTATGCCCGAACCCACATCCCCAACTTTGTTGGTTGGAGTCATAAGTTTGGGAGAAGGATGAATATAAATGTGAGCTTCTTTCGAATCCGATTTGTCTTGCGGTGTCATGTCTTCCGCTCGATTCAAACATTCAACTTCTTGCTCCGGAAATTCCATAACCTCTTCCACCACATCACCATCAACCATGGTACCATTACCCAAAACCTCTTGGTCTCGCCTAAGTTATGCCATCTCCTCGGTTAATTGACCAACCTGAATAACCAAAGCCTCAAATGATTTGTCTCTCAGCTCGTCTTTCTTTTTCATTTCTATCATCATGTCCATAATCATATCGAGTTTAGAGTTTAACGAATCTTGAGGCTCCTCGTATGTCGGCTGAGGGGAGTCATGATAATAGTTATCATACTCCTCCTGGTAACTCGGGAAGTGTGGCAATTTGGGCTCATAGTAGTATTCTTGATAATGTGGTGGTGGATTATCATATGGATAATATGAGGATGGACCACTGAAATCTTCATAATCCGCCCTCCTATACTCATATAATCCGCTGAGGTAGTCTTCCCGATCCTTGTTGGCTTGAACTTTTGCGTGGAAAACAGAGCAATCTTCTAAATAATGCTCTCCGCTTCTGCAACACTCACACGGATCATCATCTACCCAATTCATATTGAAAGATGGTACCTGCAAAACATGTACCTGCACAAACAAGCTCGACCACCCGAAGTAAAATCACAAATATACAAAAAAAAGGAAAGAAAATAAACTAAATTAAAATCGAACGAGCAATGAAATACTAAGCGCACTAGCTCCCCGACAACGACGCCATTTTGACATGACCGTGTCGTCCTGATCAGTCAAAAACCCAATTAAACCTAGGTAGCTAGGGTAAGTCGGGTAACGAATCCACGAAGAACAGGTGGTCAGTATTGCACGACCCGTTCGATTAGTTAGACTATTTACAAATAATGTACAAGATGATTATGAAGATTGCTATTTTTATTTATTTGTTTGGTTTTTAAAATAAATCGGAATGAACCGACAAATTGATGTTATCGAAAACAACGATTTATTAACTAAACTTGTAAACTAAACTACTTAATTGAAAACAAGAATTAAGAATACGGATCACATCCGGTTTCGGTAATTGTAAGTCCTAGGGTTCCAACATGTTTTAATTCAACTCAATTGCATACGATTATCGGATTTAGTGTACCATGACTTAGGTGCCAATAACTATCAACGTCCCGAAGAACGGACAAGAATGCACTTTGTAATCAACACAAGTAAATCCTAACCACGACAACGCATAACTACACATAACCATTTCGCAAAGTCATAACTTTTAACATCGCTCGACAATTTACGAATACGAAACAAATGTAAACTATTGTCAATGGTTTCAAAAATCAATACAAGTTGTCACAAAGCCGAATCAAAGAACAAATGCATAAACCCTAGAAAATACAACTACCTACACCGGGGTGAATCCGACGAGACTAGCCGCTCATGATGTGTGACAAATCTTCAAAAGCTTCATATGGTCGATGATGTTGAGTGATGAAGTTGAGAGCCGGCTGCCTCCCTCTCGTAACCGTCCAATGATCATATGCGGCTGCCTATCTCAATTCGATGGACCCCAATGATGATGTTGGGCCGATTTGTTATAAGAGCCCATATGTAATTATAATGGGCTGCCACTTATCGAGTGTAATGAATAGGTCCACAAAAGAATTTAATTATTGGCTGCCAAAACTTTTGTGGTGTATGATCATGTCCCTCCTCAATTTGAGAGATGAAAATAATAATAAAATGGCTGCCAAAATTTTTGTCGTGGAGTGCTGCCACTTAATGTCTTTGTAGGATTGATAAAGATGCACTCACTCCAAAGTCACATGATGTTGTTGCTTCCTTCCTAAATTCGATCTCTCAAGTCTGCCGTGATGATGTATGATGATAATTTGATGAGATCGTTGTTGTTGACTTTTTTTTTCCAAAGCATGTGCCGCCATATAATTATTCACCCGTAACCTACGGATTAAAACCGTAGGCTACGGTACAAACCTGCTGTTGAACTTTAATTCTGCTTCACATGAACCGTAGGCTACATATCTTGGACCGTAGATTACGTTTTTTTTATTATTCCCTGGACTTTAATACTTCCACATCTTGCGTGTTTCCAAGCTAATTCTTGACCCGACAACTACCGAATGATGTGATTCACTTAATTATTATTACCGGCGGTTCCGCTTCATCACCAAGCCCTTCAACTTTGCCGTATTACGCGTTTTACCTGTGAAACAATAAAAACACGTGGTTATCATATTCGAGACGTATAATCATGTACAATGCATTAAAACACGTAATAAAATACACTCTAAGGCACGGGTTTCACACTCTCCATCAGAGGCCAGCTAGGGTAGGCCCTAGCTTGGATGACTCGCCACTAGGCCTGAGACGAGTGGTGACACGTGTCGTCACCGGGCTTCACCTAGTAGACAAGCTGTCGCGGCCCGCGTAGAAGATGACTAAGGTCTTCGCGCCCCGCGACGACCCCTTTAAATTTCGTTTTTATTTAATTTTTAATTATGTATGGATGTTTGGGCTCGGTTTCATCTACGGGGTACATTTTAAAATATATATTAGGGGTGTCGAAAAATATTTAGGAGGGTTGTTATATCCTCCCCACCTTGTTTTAGAGCTCGTCCTCGAGATCTACTGGAACAGGTGCGGGTATTTCCTTTGCATTTCTGATTCAAGCTCCCATGTGTATTCTGGTCCTCTTTTGGAGTCCCATTTTACTTTGACCAGAACTAATCTTTTGTGCTTGAGGTTCTTGACTTTTCTGTCTTTAATCTGTAGAGGCCTTTCTACAAATTTTAACTGCTCATTTACCTCTATATCCTTAAGAGGCACCACCAATGATTCATCAGCTAAGCATTTTTTGAGATTAGATACATGAAATACATCATGTATTCCTGCCATTTCCTCTGGCAGTTGTAGCTGATAGGCTACAGGTCCTATTTTTCTAATAATCTCAAAAGGTCCAATATACCTGGGGCTTAGCTTTCCCCTTTTGATGAATCTTACCACTCCTTTCCAAGGAGAGACTTTTAATAACACGTTATCTCTTACCTAAAATTCCAACGGCTTTCGTCTGTTATCAGCATAACTCTTTTGTCGATCACGTGCTGCTTTTAGTCGTTCCTTGACTTGAATGATCTTGTCTGTTGTTTCTTGTACTATCTCGGGTCTAGATAGTTGCTTTTCTCCAATTTCTGCCCAACAGACTGGAGTTCGGCACTTTCGTCCATAATGTGCTTCGAATGGTGCAGCATTGATACTCGTGTGATAACTGTTATTATAAGAAAATTCTATCAATGGTAAATGATCGTCCCAATTACCTCCGAAATCAATTACACAAGCTCTAAGCATGTCTTCCAGTGTCTGAATTGTCCTTTCGCTTTGTCCGTCCGTTTGAGGATGATAAGCGGTGCTTAGATTCAACTTGGTTCCCATTGCTTTTTGGAAACTTGTCCAAAAATGAGAGGTAAAACGACTATCTCTGTCAGAAACAATTGATAGAGGAATTCGATGTAAAGTAACTATTTCATTTACATATAGTTTAGCTAATTGTTCATACTAAAAGTTTCTTTCATGGGTAGGAAATGAGCTGACTTAGTTAGTCTGTCTACAATCACCTAGATTATATCATTACATTTCCTTGTTTTGGGTAATTTGGTAACAAAATCCATTGTTATCAATTCCCACTTCCATACAGGCATTTCTAACTGTTACAACAAACCTGAGGGTTTCTGGTGTTCAGCTTTGACTTGTGAACAAGTTAAACATTTTGCAACATATGCTGTTATATCCTTTTTCATTTCTATCCACCAAAAATTCTTTCTTAAGTCCTGATACATCTTATCACTTCCAGGATGCATCGTATACTTAGACTTATGGGCTTCTTCTAATATACGGTGGCGTAGGTTTCCTAATTTAGGTATCCACATTCTTTTCTTATGGAATTTCCAAATTCCATCTGTTCCTTGTTCTAATTCCTTAATCATTCCTTTTAATTTCTCAGTATCATCCTTGATTACTGATTCTTGTGCTTCTCTAATCTGCTCATTTAAATCTACTTGTAGATTTAATTTAAGAGAACGTACTCTTCTTGGTTTTTTATGATATTTTCAACTTAAAGCATCAGCAACTACATTCGCTTTTCCTGCATGATACTGGATAATACAATCAAAATCACTAAGTATCTCCATCCAACGTCTCTGCCTCATATTCAACTCTTTTTGCCCGAAAACATACCTTAAACTCTTATGATATGTGAAAATGGTAAACTTACGTCACAATAGATTACAAAGTCTTCAGTTCCTTCTGGTAACACTAGTATGGGTGCATTGGTTAGTCTTTGCTTAAGAATTCTAAAGGCTTCTTCTTGTTTTGGTCCCCATTCAAACTTAACAGATTTACAGGTTAATTTAGTTAAAGGGATGGCTATTCTAGAAAAATCTCGAATAAATTTTCTATAATAACCTGCCAATCCTAAGAAACTTCTAACCTCGGTTGGTGACTCAGGGGTTTTCCATTTGGGAATTGCCTCCATCTTGGTAGGATCCACATGAATTCCTTCATGATTGACTAAATGTCTAAGGAATTGTACCTGTTCTAACCAAAACTCGCACTTTGAAAACTTAGCATAAAGCTTTTCATTCCATAATAAACTTAGAAGTGCGTGCAAATGCCTTGCATGTTCCTCTTTACTCTTACAGTAAATGAGAATATCATCTATAAAGACAATTATTAATTTATTCAAATATGGCTTACATATCCGATTCATCGTGTCCATAAATGCAGATGGGGCATTGGTTAAACCAAATGGCATGACAGTAAATTCATAATGAGCATATCTTGTTCGAAATGCGGTCTTAGGAATGTCCTCTTCCCGTACCTTTAATTGATGATATCCTGACCTTAGATCGATTTTTGAGAAAAATCGAGCTCCTTGCAATTGATCGAACAGATCATCAATTCTTGGTAATGGATACCGATTCTTAATCGTGACCTTGTTCAGTTCACGGTAATCAATGCACATACGCATTGATCCGTCTTTCTTTTTAACAAATAGAATTGGCGCTCCCCATGGTGATGAACTTGGCTGTATGAATCCCTTCTCCAGTAGTTCGTCCAACTGTTTCTTCAGTTCCTGCATTTCTGCGGGTGCTAAACGATAAGGTGCCTTGGCAATTGGTGCTGTTCCTGGTAGTAGGTGAATTCAGAATTCAACTTCCCTATTTGGCGGTAGTCCTGGTAGTTCTTCTGGAAATACATCTGAAAACTGAGATACTACTGGAATATATTTCAGTTCTTTTCCTTTAGTGTTAGTGATTATGGAAATCAAATACACTAATGATCCTTTTCTGATATAACCTATTGTTTCCATCACAGAGATGAATTTCGTGGATCTAGAGGGCTTATCTCCTTTAATTGTGATCTTTTCACCCTTTGGTGAATTTAGTTGAATTGACTTTTGATCACATAAAATACTGGCTTTCTTGGCTATTAACCAATCCATTCCTAATACAACATCAAATCCTGCCAGATTCATTGGGTAAAGGTTTGCAATAAACTTTTGATTTAAAAATTTTATTCTTGCTTCCTGCAAGATTTCATAAATTCTAACGGTTTCCCCATTTGTTGTTTCTACTAAACATTCTTGTGGGAGTTTAGTTAATGGTTGATTGAGAATTTTGCAAAATGAAGTATTAATAAAACTTTGGTTCGCACCAGAGTCAAATAATACTTTAGCAAAAACATCATTAACTAAAAACATACCGGCAATCACGTCCGGAATCATCTTGGCTTCATCTGCAGTCAGAACAAATGCTCTAGCATTCTTAGTGTTCTTGTTGTTCATGGCTGGAACTAGTTTCGGACAATTCGGTTTGATGTGACCTTTTTCTCCATAGTTGAAGCACATTCCATTGTTAGGCTTCCTCCTACAATCTTCTTCCTTGTGCCCTGGTATCTTGCAGAAATTGCAATAAGTGGAGCATTTTCCTGAATGCTTTTTCTTGCAAGCCTTGCAGTAAGGTGCAGAGGTAGAACCTACATTTTTCCCATGGTTGGAATTACCGTAGCGAAATTCCTAGGTAAGCCTTTGGGCTAGGTTCCTCCTCTGGTCTTCCTCTCGTGTACGTACTAATTCATCTGTCAAGGTGTTTGCTAGTTCTACAGCTTCTTCTATGGTTTAAGGTCTAGCCGCATTGACTACATGCCTTATCTCACTAATTAATCCCCAGATGTAACGGGAGATTAATACTGGTTCTGGTGATGCAAGGGTTGGCACTATTCTAGCATATTTAAAGAATAATGTAGTGTATCCCTTACTATCCACTCTAGTCATTCTAAGGTTTTGGAACTTATTTGCTATCTGTTCTTTTTCATTGGGAGAGCAGAATTTCCTTTCCACCATACTCTTAAATTCTTCCCATTCCATATTATAAATCCTGTCACTTCCCCTAGACTGGAGGATAGTATTCCACCATTCTAAGGCTGAGTTCTTAAACAGATTGGAAGCAAACATTATCTTATCCTCTTCCGCGCACTTGGTTATTTTTAAGACTGCCTCAGTCTTTTCTATCCAGCGTAAGGCTGCAATGGCCCCTTCATTGCCCGAGAATTCCATTGATTTACAAGACCAGAATTCTTTATAAGAACAACCATGAAGCATGGTTCTTATTCTTTTGGGAATGGGCACTTGAAGTATGGGTCCATTGTTCACGCTGTTTTCTGGTTCAGAGGGTCGTTTACTATCACGGTTACTTTTATTATCAGCTTCCCTAACCGTTTGAATAATATATGGCATTGCATCTATTATTCCTTGTGCCACTATGTGTTGGATGGCACTGTTATCCACTGGGTTTCCATTGTTATCATTGTTTGGGTTATCGTTATTCGGATTATTGTCATTCTGGTTTTCCGGGTTATTATCCGGGTTCTCTTGATTCACTTGGTCGGCCATCTGAATTTTAAACATTTACCACATATTAATATCACAAAATAATATCTTAATACGATCAATCACATGACACGCATTTTGATCAAAAACGTCGAACATTGCGACTTACTCTTTCTTATATAGTATGCATCTAATACAAACCAGAACTGGAATTTAAAAATTACAATACTAGTAGTCATCTATAGCTATTGTCTAGATTTTTTTTTCAAACATACACACATATTATATATTATTACATTATTATTACTACCACCATTATCACCTTCACTGATATGGGTTCATCCAGAACTCCATATTGCGCTCGTCATACTTCCAGACGAGTCGTTCTCCGACCTGCCTCATTCTCTCGCTACTTTCTAAAATATCTTCTCCGAAAGTTCGGAGCTCTTGCACATTTTCTGCACTCATTGGGGGTGCATGTGCTGGGACTGGGTTTGGAAACTGGGGCATGGGTTCCTGGTACGGGTATGGATTCTCTAAAATTTCCTTGATGTACTGATCGCTATCATAGTCGGGATCTAGAGGGTCCAAACCTGGGTAGGCTGCTAGATTCGGCATAGGTGTGTCTTCTGGTGTTGGGTAGCGTTGCACATAATCCCTATGGTCGTCTAACCACGGGTCGTAGTCTGGGTCTAAGGGATTGGGTGCTGGTACCCTAGGTATCTCTTCTGGGTTAAAATCATGCATTTGGATTTGATTTTCTGGGTTGTTCTCGATTTCCATTGGCTGGGTGGGGAATAGTGGTAATGGTTGGGGTGCTACAAGTTGCTCCAGGTTAGGGTCGGCAGTTGTGGTTGCTAGGATATGGAAATTTGCTAAACTTCTATTAAGCATATCCTGTGTGTGAGCATCTGTTTCTTTCTTAATGGATGCTAAAGCTCGCTAGTTTTGCAATTTTTTCATCCTCTTCCTACGTTCATGTGCTCCCCTACTGAACCATCCTCTCTTTTTATGAGGGAATGGCTCTTCAGACTGAGCCTTAAATACGAATATCCCATCTTCATTGTCAGCATAATACCCTGAGAGGGCAGGCTGTGAAGAGGTGCCTTCGTTCCTAGGTGAGCTAGACAACTGACGGTAGGCGTCAGAAGGTCATTGGTCGCTCATACTGTAAACTAACAAATAGTCAAATAACACACAATAATAAAATACAGATATGCACGTATTTCTGTAATTTATTTCCTAACACTTTTAATAATATCTTGGTGTCAGCAGAACACTTATGTGGCTGAATTAGTGGCTTAGCTCTGATACCACCTTGTGTCGCAACCCCCGTCCCCTATCTGTCCCGGGAACGGGCGGCTGCGAGACCAGTTTTGGTGGTATCTGGGTTTATCAATTTGGCAGCGGAATTTTCATCAGAACCGTAGTTAGGAAATATTTTATCAGAGTAAAATACCACAATTTCATAATATTAAATACATGGGAAAAATCCCAAGTTTTAAGTACACACACATTTTCATAGGGATAAACCCTATTTTATTTAAATAAAACATCTCTTTATTTTAGGTAACTTTATAGCCACTTTTCCAAGCCTTCAGTGCTGTCCAGCTGGCTTCTACTTGGCTTTCACACTTTGTTACCTGAAACGCGTTTTAAAAACATTTGTCAGTGGGAAATACTGGTGAGTGAATCCCAGTTTAATCAAGTTTAGTAAAAACCAATCTACAGTATTGAAGGCGGTCACGCAATTACATTTGTTTCCATCTATTTAATTACCACCCACGGTACTGTCAACCCGACTTGTGGTCATGTTACTCCTCGCAAGGCAGTAACAAATTTTGTATACAAAACCCCAACATACCGACGATAATTGTAGAATACAAATACTCAATCACTGTTTAATGTAATTTAATTTAGGTGAGATTTTGTAAAAACAAGTTACAAAAAGGAGATTACTCACATTGTTGTCTTAGGTTTTCTTTAAAGGTTTCCTGATGATTATCTATAAATTACACAAATGCATACGCGTTAGTATAATAACCCAATATTTACATTAGCAATACCCTCCCCGAGACGACATTCCAACGACTACGTCGGGCAGAACCACGACAGCCGTTACGGAACCCTGGATCAATCGGGCAGCGTATCTAATACGTAACCGGGGTTATAATACTTACAATGGGGCAGAACTTCGTTAATTAGGGGGGTATTATACCCGGAAATTACTTTGACTATAAAGAAATTGAGAGAGAGAGAAATATTTTGAGCGACATAAACTGAAGGCCGCTCAAAGCAATTTATAGGGTTGATCTCGGACCTTGTCACGCCCCGCGTAGCAATCCTTCAGGGCCTTCGCTGCCCGCAAGGCCAGCTAGGGTAGGCCCTAGCTTGGCTGACTCGCCACTAGGCCTGACACGAGTGGTGACACGTGTCGTCACCGGGCTTCACCTCGTAGACAAGCTGTCGCGGCCCGCGTAGAAGACGACTAAGGTCTTCGAGCCCCTCGACGACCTCTTTAAATTTCGTTTTTATTTAATTTTTAATTATGTATGGATGTTTGGGCTCGGTTTCATCTACGGGGTACATTTTAAAATATATATTAGGGGTGTCGAAAAATATTTAGGAAGGTTGTTATATAATCGAAACACAGGTGTATATGTGATGAGAGAAAAATATTCATTTTATTGCCCCGCAACGCGGGAGGGGCAAAAATAGAGCACCATAAGATAATAATGCCCCTCGTTAAAAAAGAGGTGTGATAAATACACCCAACATATGGATTAGTATACCAAATTAGTCAAACTTGCTAATGATTAAGTACTTTAATACATTATTTTATTATAAAATCAAAAGTAATAATTATGTTTTTTTATATTATTTTATTTTATAATACTTTTGTTACTTTTTTATGTTTTGTTATACTATTATTATTAGTATTAGTATTAATATCAATATTAGTAAATAAATAATCAAGACACTTTATTATAAACACGAAAGTGAAAAGATTCATTATAAATAAATAAATAACAAGTCTCTAATAAAAAAAGTAAACGTGCAAACATTAAAACAATTAATCATCTAGATCGACAAAACTACTTTCACGACGATAAAGTTGGGTATATAATTCTAGACGCCACCCACGCATTGTCTCCCATCCAGCCGCATGCATACTAATGCTGCTTCATATATGTTTTATAATTAATAAGGACATTTATCTTTTTTTTTAAAGCATCATAGCTTTATAAATGGCATTTAGAATTGTTTTTGCTGATATGAAGCACCGTAGCTATATATATTAACCATTTTAAATAAAAAAAACTAAGACATTTATATGATAACTGTTGTCTTTTAATATTTTTAAATATTTCAGACAACTTTTTATTCAACTTGATTGGTTTAAAAGTTGAATAATTTATTCAAAAACATTTGTTAAGTCTGTGTGTTATAACAAAGATTAAGAAAACTCATTACATAAAAGTTGGATTGTATAAAAAATACTTTATGATCACTTAAAAATAATATAAAAGCTAAAAGCTAATGATTATAATTAATAATTAAAAAATAAAATAGAAATATTAGGTAATTAATGTCAGCCCTTTTCTCTCTTTTGCCCACCATTCTCTCTCCTGAAAGATTGACTTTTAGGCAGTGTTGCAAAAATCGCGACTAGTCGGCGATTAATCGGCGACTAGTCGCTAGTCGGACCTCTACTGAGTAATTTTTCACTAATCAGTGAAAAAATCGCTAGTCGGCCTAGTCGGCCCTAATCGGCCCTAGTCGGCCCTAATCGCGACTAGTCGGTCGGAAAAAATCGGAAAAAATCGGGATAAAACAAAAAAAATCGGAAAAAAATCAGAAAAAATCGGAAAAAATCAGAAAAAATCGGAAAAAACACATATTCCGGCCAAAACCTCCCAGATTCCGGTCAAAACTTGTCCACTTAAAAAAATTACGTATAAAAATATATGTATATATGTATAAAAACTTAAAATTATACATAAAAAGTCCGATCCGATTAATCCCGATTAATCCCGAGTAATCCCGAGTAGTCGCTAGTCCCTACCTCACCGACCCGCTAGCGACTAGCGAGTTCTCCAACCTTGCTTTTAGGTATATTTAACAACACCCTTAAAAAACGAATGAGATTATCGAAGTGGATGAACTTTGCAAGGTTTGGAAAGCATGAGGAAGGTAATGCCAGAAAAAACCTTCTGGATGAAAGGGACAATGACTGTACAAATAAATAAATTTAATTATTTTGTAATTTCTTTCGGTATACTTTATTTATGTTCTTAGTTTCGAAGTCTTTAAGTTTTACTTTGAACTAGTTATTGACAAATACTTCCTATTAGAGATTGTAATACTTTTCTTTAAGTTAGTTATTGACACAAGACTTATTCACAAAGTCATATCTCCCATCATTACGTATGTTGCGTCACATTTGGTATTCCTGGTTTGGTTTTTATATTTTTATTACCATATGACAGTTTACACAACTAACTTGATTTTATCACAAAAACCCAGCCTCTGTTAATTAGTAACTCTGTCTTAAATACCATACTAGCTCGTGTATTACATGAATGGAATACTGAAAAATATATGTAATACACAAATATATATATTCTTTGTATGGCAGAAATTACGTTTCACATTAAATATAACTAGGGTTAAGAACCGCCCGCGTTGCGGCGCGGGTACATCGTAAATATTGAATTGATTAGTCTAGACGTTATATGATGCATTAACCATATGAAAACACATATTTCGACGTATCCAGTTGAACTCAATGTAACATGTATAAGCATTGTAATTGGATCAAACGTAAAGTAAATCAAATTCGTATCGAACAATCGTAACGTATTATATGTGATCCAACTCATACATAAAAAACGTAACGGGTATGAAGGAAAATATGCACATGTAATCGAAAGGAATTAATTAGAGCTTTCGAAAAAAGGGAGAAAAAGAAACCATAATTTGACTCCACTCAGTTCGAAACAAACTTTACGAAACATACATAAAATAAACACGAAAACATATTATATTTGACCTGAATCATTTCCCAAAAAAGTTTACGTCGAAACGTAAAACTACTTGAATTTATACCAAAACGTACATAAAAATATGCAAGTAAAAATGGTTTCTTTAAACGAAAACGTATTATATTTGACCTGACTCGTCTATAAAAAAAGTTTACGTCGGAATGTAGAACAAATCATATTTATACATACCAGTACATAAAATATGCACGTAAAAAAATAGTTTTTAAGGAAAGGAAGTATAGGGGTAAACCGAAACAAAATATTAGTAAAAAATTTAATAGATTAAAAACGTTCGTAAAACCGTGCCAAGTAGTACCAATGCCACAACGACATTGACTCTCAACATCATAAAAATAAAATAGATAAAATGGTAAAAATTACACTGAACGAAAAGCAGACTAAAAGTCAAAATATAAAATATGAAATGTTTGGGTTAAAAATGGTAAAAATTACACTAAACGAAAAGCAGACTAAAATCGTTGAACCACGTACACCCGTTACAGTGTGTTAATGAGAAAAATTAACCAGAAACGTAAAACGTAGAAAATAATAACTTAGCCGATCTAGGACTTGCCCTTTGCGGCAAACTTTTCAAAAGAGAAAAAATGGACGCGTTGCGACAGGTCTGTCAAATATGAAAAAATAGAGCAAAAAACGTTAAACCTCACATGGACGCTACGACATGTTAGCGAAGAAATTAACCAGAAACGTAAAATGTAGAAAATAATAACTTAGTCGATCTAGGACTTGCCCATTGCGGCGAACTTTTCAAAAGGGAAAAAATGGACGCGTTGCGACGGTTCTGTCAAATATGAAAAAATAGAGAAAAAAATGTTATACCTCACATGCACGCTACGACATGTTAACTCGCAAAATTTAGAACGAAACGTAAAGCGAAAAACTTACGAAAGATTAAAAGTATGGGGGACCAAAGTTGTAAATAATAAAGTGTTGTGTTAAATTATAAAAGATAGAAAACTTTGGATTAAAAGTAAAAAAGTAAATTAAAGGGGTCAAAATATAAAATATGAAATGTTTGGGTGAAAAGTGAAATATCAATTTTTTTTGAAACACTCCCAAAGCATATTTTACAACTCATCCAAGCAAGATGTAGTTGCTTATTTATAGTGGAATAATTAGAATTACCACCCGCCGCAATGCGGCAGGAATTCATTAGTTATATATCAAATTAGATAAAAGTCAAATATTTCTTACATGACCGTGAACCTGTGTGTAAAACATAAAAAGAATAACTAAGTTGATCTCTGACTCGCGCGTTGCAACAGGCTTATCAAACGGGGAAAATAGATGCGTTGCGAAAGGCCTGTCAAATGGGAAAAATAGATGAAAAAACGTTGAAACCGCACACGCACGTTGCGGCGTGTTAACTCAGAAAATTTAGAACGAAACGTTAAACGGAAAACTTGCGAAAGATGAAAAGTATATGAGACCAATGTTGAATGTTAAAAAATGTTAGGGTTAAATTGCAAATGATGTAAAACTTTGAGTTAAAAGTAAAAAAAAATCAAATGATTAAATTGCAAAAGATATAAACTTTTGAATTATAAATGAAAAATCAAACTAAGGGTTTCAAATTACAAAGAATGAAACTTTAAGCTTAATTTGCCAAAGATTTAAACTTTAAGGTTAGAAAGGAAAAATCCAATTTTTTTTTGAAAACTCCCACAACATATGGTACAACTTGCATATGCATATATATGTTGCTTTTTTATATAGTTTATAATAGTGCATATAAATAATCATATTTTTATTATTAAGACTCTTTTATGTATTAATTTTAGAGGAAAATATCAGGATAGTACCCGTGGTTTGCCCAAAATTTCGCATTTAGTTCATAACTTTCTAAAATTACACTCTTTTCCTTGTGGTTTGACTAGTTGTTACTCGGATAGTCGCTGATGTGGATGGAGGTTAGCTTTATCAGTTAAGCGGGTGTGAAATGACAAAATTGTCCTTACTAATTAAAAATATAATTAGAACATTAAGACCATAAGTAATGGGCATTATAGGGGCGTGAAATGGATTGATAACGTCCTCAACACCATCCCTGTGGGCGTTATAGAGGCATGAAGAGGGGGGGACATTTCTAGTATAATGAATGCCCAATGAGAAGAAAAAATTTGGAAGGTAACGATTGAATGAGTATTAAGGGGCGTTAACCATTACACATTTTCTCAAGAAGCGTTTTAATGCTGATGTGACGGAAAACGTCCATTTAAGAGTATTAACCATTACGGATAACCTTAAAAGACATAAAAAAAGTTGTAGGTCCATTAATTAATTAATCATGGAAAAAGGTGGGACCAACCTTCCACTTCTTCTTCATTAATTAATAACACCACCTCCAACCTCCTAAAACCACCACCGCTCACCACCTCCTTAAACCGCCATCGCCCACCACCTCCTAAAACCACCACCATCCACCGTCACCCTTTCTCCACCACCCCAAAATCAACCACCAATCATGATCTAAGTTAACGGTTTACATATGACAATTAAAAAAATTTCATAACTAATGGTTAATTTACTATGTTACGAATAGGTAAAAAAACTACCAATATTAAAATAGGATTAAGTTACTCTTTCCTATTTTACAAAACATTTCTTTGTTCAGGGTAATGGAGAGTTAATTTGGTTTTATTAAAATGGGATTAAGTTACTCTTCCTACTTTATAAAACATTTCTTTATTTAGGGTCATGGAGGGATTTGGAAGGAAAAATGATAGAGATGAAATATGATAGTGACACGTGTCCAACAATGTATTCATTTATTATGTAGTACATAAATTTAATATTTTATTTGGACTTTTATGGATATTATAAAAGCGTGGGTTGCTACATTACACATCTATTATATATAATATAAACATGATAAATAAGGGATTATGTGGCATTAGATGAGAGCTTGGAAAATGATGTGGCATTTGCTAAGACCATCTAGATTTTGGTTTTGACTCCAAAATTCGGGTCATAAGAGATTAAACGTCTTCGTTGTTATGAACGTTGAATTTGTAGGATGCTATTATGAACCTGTATAAACGAACCGAACGAACATGAAAATGAAGAGATTAAACGTCTTCGTTTATTTTCATTTGTTAGTCGATTACCAAGGTTTGGGTTTAAAGTATATTTGGGATGATGGGTCGATGAATGATGAATCAATTATTATTACTACTTACTAATAACTTATCTCCATGGTTGATTAATGAATATGTTGTAACCAGGTATTAAATGCTGGAAGCAATATGATCCAATCAATGCTTTTTTTTAAGGTTGATTGTGATTTTTTCTATTTTTATCCTAATTCGAACCATTGTTTGTCAGCAATGATCAAGCTTTTAATGATGGTAGAGAGGAAGATGTTGTTGAGGTATGTGTTTCTTGAATTCACAATGTGGGTTCATTGATAATTGGTGAATCCGATTATGGCTTTCATGTTTCAAAACCCCTAAGTTTTAAATCAAATAAGTTTATATGTTTTTTTATGATTTGTTGTTATTTCTTGGTAATTCATATGCATTATTTTGTAGCTAATGAATATGTCGTTTTAAGAATCCGATGTGTGGGGTTATTATTATGTTGGATTATCATCCTTAAGGGCAAGCAAAAAAAACAGCGCAGGCTTTACGAAAGCGGAAAGCCAATGTTTCTACATCTGAAAATAATTAAAAAACTGCTGATGGTGAAATGGGTCAAGGTAGCTGACTTCTCTAGAGTCATAAAACTATGATGTGCTAAATGGGCGATGGTTTGTTTTTTCTTAAACAGGTAAAATAAAAAAAAACTAGCTGAAAGTGGAATGGGTCAAACGGGTAGAAGTCACGGAAGCCTGTATAGTATTAAATACATTAGTGTTTCATGCAAATGATGTTTTTTGGGGATCTCGATGCTCAATAAAACCTTTTAATGTTGTCTTTGTGTCGCGGCCCCCGACCCGGTTTTACCCGGTTCAGAAGCCGCGGGACAGAAAACCCGTGGTATTGGGGTGTAATTTGGCAGCGGAAAATTTAACAGGATCGTTTAAATTGAAAACACCTGATTATTTTATTATAAGTTTCGGGATAAACTCCGTATTTTACAATAAAGGAATTTCATTGGGAAATCCCCTGATTACAAAAACATGTTTATTTATTTACTAAGCCACTTCATTCAAGATGCAGAGTGCTACGCGGCACTTTTCCTTGTTCCCAGTAAATCACCTGAAACATGTTTAAAAAGATTTTATCAGCGGGGAAATACTGGCGAGTCATTCAATTTGTACAAAACGACACATTGTTATAATCTACAGTATTAAGAGCGATTACAATGTTTATATATATATTAACTAATTACCCCAAATCGGTATTTTTCACTCGATCGTATATGTGACTATGGTCATATCACCCCTTGGCTAACCCGTTGTCCAATGGTGACAGTTATCAAGTAATGTATACAAAACCCCACATACCGGTAGTAATTGGAGATTACAAAGACTTAATCACTGTAATTATAACTTTGAAAACAAGTAGGGTTTTGAAAGCAATTTTGTAAAAAGAGAATTACTCACATTGCAAATTTAAGTGGACAGAGTCTGCCTACTGATTAAGCCTGGTAACCTAGTTAAATAATGCAAACGAAATGAGGTTAGCAACTTAATACAACATTTACGATAATTTCACGAAATCAAAACCCTCACAACGAATGACAAAGTATAGCCCGAATTCAGGCAGCACTTAAACATCCATCAGATCAGTTTCAATCGATCGGACATTGTATCATAGCAGTGATCGAGTTATTACCCTGTTATCGTAGCAGTGTCTCGATACTATAAAGTTGATTTTTGAGCAGATTATGACGTTTTTGAAGGAATTTTACGAACACAGAGGCCTACCCATGCAACGTTCTATTTATAGCTAAATTTTGAGTTTCTCGCGGCCCGCGTAAGCTTGAAGGAGGGTCCTTCGCAGCCCGCGAGGGCCACCCTAGCTACGACTAGGGCTGCCGTGTCACACCCTAAGTCTGCCACGTGTGCGACACGTGGCCCTGAAGCTTATCCGGAGATTCATCAAGCTGTCGTGCCCCGCGAAGACTTCTCTTAATTATTTCGCGGCCCGCGACCTAGTAATAGACTTTGTTTTTCTTGATTTTTCATAGAAATTAGGGTTTTAGGGGTTCGGGTTTTCACTTATGGGGTGTTTTAGGACATTTTTGCAGGTCCTTATATCCTCCCCACCTTATTTAAAATCTCGTCCTCGAGATTTATTGAAACAGGTAAGGATACTTTCGCTTCATTTTCAATTCTAACTCCCATGTATACTCAGGTCCTCTTTTCGAATCCCACTTTACTTTGACCAGCACCAATCTCTTGTGTTTGAGGAACTTGACCTTTCTGTCATCTATTCGAAGAGGTTTCTCCACGAATTTTAACTTTTCATTTACCTATATATCTTGAATAGGTACTAGCAGTGATTCATCAGATAAACACTTTTTAAGATTGGATACATGGAACACATCATGTACCCCGGCTAGTTCTTCTGGTAGTTGTAATCGATATGCAACTGGTCCTATTCGTTGGGTTACTGTAAATGGTCCTATGTGTTATGGGTGATTTTCTGCTCATATATCCTGACTGATATTCTGACTTTGTTTGTTTTATTGTGACCAGGATGCTGAATCAGGATATTGGTAACATTCTGATGTCATGGTAATAATTAATTAACCACGTGCAGATTAAGGACTGCAAGTCTCTAACGTTCAGCTGGACTCTTCTCCTCAAGACTCGGGCAAATCAGTTGGGTTATAGACGTTGAAGCCGGAAGACGTGGACTGCAACGTTCACGTATGGAATATTCGCTGAATCCCGGAATAATAGGATAGTTAGTTAGTTTCTTTTACTATAAAAGGGATTGATCAGGTCAGATTAAGGCACACAATCTCTCGTACACTTTTTCTCTCTAGCTGCAAACACTCACAACACACTTACACTTGTACTCAAATTACATTGTAACACTTAGTTGATCCGCATCATATCCTGCACTGTATCCTGATATTTGAAGCAATAAGAAGAACAAGGCAGCTGCGATTGTCAGCTCCCGAGGTTTTATGCCGGCGATCTAGATTGATCAAGGGCTTTCCTCGTATATCCTGTGTCACCCTTTACATTTTTGCTCATCGTTTGATCATAGATACAGCTCAATATCCTGAGCCGTATCCTTAAAACTGTTTTTTGTAAACAACTGAACTAACATATTTTTAACACACATTCTTAGCACACTACATCACTTAACTAATTTGATCACTTAATTGCTTCTGAAATTTTTGACCAAAACAATTTGGCGCCCACCGTGGGGCAAGTGGTGCTACTTCTACTAAAAGTTTTTGCAAAATCGTTACTGGGTTTTCTATTTTCAAAACTTTTTGCTACACTATTTTCAATGGCCTCTAGATCAAACATGAGCTCTTCCACCATGTCTGCTACAACCTCTGCATCAGTTGGTTCGGTGCTTCCACCACCTCCTCCGAGAATGCAAGCCTCTTCACAAGGAACTGAAATTCATGTGGCTCGGGATGTTATCCCCGCTCGCAATATCCAGGGATCTGGTCCTGTTTTGGCTTCTAATGAGGAAATTCTAAATTTGTTTGGTAGTGTACAGGAACAGATGAGGCAGCAACAGGAAACTAATCAGATGCTGATGAGAGAGATACAACTCTTGAATCCGGCTCAAGCAGGCCTGCTGAAGATACTGTCACTCACTTGCAACCCAGGGATTTGAACTTCAGTTCTGCAGTTTATACTGAGGATAACCGGGGGAATATTGTGCCTAGCCATTCCCAGAATCATACTCCTGAGATACCCTATTTAGTCAGAGTGTCAACTGTGAGAAGCTCAAGATATGCTTCAGGATATGGCCAGAATCCTCAGACTGGTAATGTATCTAATAATAATAATACTCTTGCTACTAATGGTGTTGGATCTTTACAGGATGCAGGTATGACATCAGCATTTTCTAGGGAGCTTCAGAAATTGAAAGACATGATATCCAGTGTACCTGGGGTGGTCCAGCCAATTCCAGAAGTGTCCCAGGACAGCCACAGGATATCCCGGTTTGCATATCCTATTTGTGATGCTGAAATCCCAAAAAGATTTCAAACCCCCAACATGAAGCTCTATGACGGAACTACAGATCCTGAAGAGCATATTGCTCAGTATAGGGAAAGGATGGAGATTAACCTTATCCCTCCGGATCTCAAGGAAGCATGCCTCTGCAAGGGTTTTGGTTCTACCTTAATGGGATCAGCCTTAAAATGACTCTTGAACGTTCCTCCTCACTCAATTACTTCATTTGCTCATTTGGTTAATTTATTTAATAGTCAATTTTCTTGCAGCCGAAGTTTTGAGAAACTAACCAGTGATCTTTACAGGATAACTCAAGGACCTCAGGAATCCTTGAGGGATTATGTGAACAAATTTAGCCGGGAATCCTTAGATATCCCGCATCTTGATGTTGCAACAGCTGTGCAGGCTTTCAAGATGGGGTTGCAAAAGGATTCTCAATTTTACCAGGAACTTGTAATGAATCCCTGCAGGAATCTGGATGAAGCTCGTAACAGGGCTTTAAGATATATTCGGTTGGAAGATGACAAAAAGATGCAAGAGAGGATGAATTCGTCAACAACCTATGAGTCGACCAACAGGAAATCAGAATCCTCATATAAACCATATCGCTCTAAGCCGTATGGTAGAAATGACGGAAAAAAAGTGAATGTTGTTGAAGAGGAGGATCCTGAGGAGTATCATGAGTTGTCTGAATATTGTTTCTCCGTTAATATACCTAAACTGATGTATGCTATGCAGGATTTAGGAGATAAAGCAAGATGGCCCCGGAAGAATCAACAAAAAGTTGATTGGAAGGATAAGTCCAAATGGTGTGCCTTCCACGAGGACTTCGGACATGTTACTGAGGATTGCATCGCTCTAAGGAAAGAAATAAGCTATCTTTTGAGCAAGGGATATTTGATGGATCTCCTGGGAAGAAAGAAGAATAAGGTTTAGGATACTGAGGAGGATCCTGAACGGGCGGCATCACCTCCTGCGGATGCCAAGATAATTAATTTCATTTCAGGAGGATCCGACATTTGCGGGACATCATATTCTGCGGAGAAGAGGCACGCGAAGGAAGCCAAGGCAGAAAGGGGAGATAAACCAACCAGGATGTCAACCCTCACAACTGACAAAGTGATCACGTTCGATAATGATGACAAGGATACTGTCTAGGATCCTCATCATGATGCTTTAGTAATAACGTTAAATGTTGCTAACCATTTTGTGCGCAGGATATTGGTGGATAATGGTAGCTCCGTTAACGTAATTCAGCTGGAAACGTTGAAGAGGATGAATGTATCCCCTATGGATATTACTTCGAAGTCCACTGTGCTCGTTGGTTTCAGTGGAGAAGCCAGGAATACCGTAGGAGAGATAAAGTTGCCCGTGTATGTTGAAGGGGTCAACTCAATGCAGCACTTTTGTGTCATGGACTCTTTATCCTGCTATAATATTATATTAGGTAGGCCTTGGATCCATGATATGAAAGTTGTGCCATCAACCTACCATCAATGCATCAAGATCCCTACCCCTTGGGGAGTTGTCAAGGTGGAAAGTGATCAACAGGAAGCGATGGAATGTTATTCTTCTTCGATGAAATCCTCAACAAAGCCTAGTGCAGCATAGCAATTAAAGATGCGAGGCAGGATGTAAAGAAAGTTATCCTGGATCAGGATAATCCGGATATCTCGGTGCTCGTAGGAACCAATATCCCTCAGGATATTGAAAACCAATTGACTAACTTTTTGAAATGCAGAATGTCAACATTCGCGTGGAAACACGAGGATATGACAGGTATTTCCAATGATATTATAACTCATAAGCTCGGAATTGATAGGTCTTTCAAGCCTGTCCAACAGAAATGAAGAAAAATTGCTCCAGAACAGAACACTATCATTCAGGGGGAAGTTGAAAGATTATTAAAGAGCAAAATGATTAGGGAAGTGAAGTTTCCTAAATAGCTGGCAAATGTAGTTGTGGTGCAAAAGAAAAACGGGAAATGGAGAGTCTGTGTAGATTACACAGACTTGAACAAAGCTTGTCCCAAAGACCTGTTTCCTCTACCTTATATCGATTCAATGGTGGATGCTACTGCTGGTCATGAGATGCTAACCTTCATGGATGCCTCCTCAGGATTCTAACAGATTCAAATGGAACCCTCGGATCAGGAGGATACTGCTTTCATGACACCAACAGGTATTTATTGTTATACTACTATGCCTTTTGGTTTGAAAAATGTAGGTGCAACATACCAGAGATTGGTGAACATGATGTTTAAAGACAAACTGGGGGACACCATGGAGGTGTACATCGATGATATGGTAGTAAAATCCAAGAAGGCTAAGGATCATCTCCAGGATATTGAGGGAGCATTTGATATCCTGGACAAGTACAACATGAAATTAAATCCTGCTAAATGCCATTTCGGAGTAGGAGCAGGAAAGTTTCTAGGATGCAAGGTGACGAAAAGGGGGATAGAGGCAAGCCCGGAGCAGATTAAAGCTATCCTGGATGTCAAATCACCTTCAAATATGAAAGATGTCCAACGATTAACAGGGCGAGTTGCAGCATTAAACAGATTTATCTCAAGATCCTCGGAAAAATGCAAGGAATTTTATGATATCCTGAAGAAGAATAAGAAATTCGAATGGGGAGAGAAGCATGAAGCGGCCTTGCAGGATTTGAAGCAGTATCTCGCCTCTATTGATGAAGCCTGAGGATGGTGAACCATTATCCCTCTATCTTGCAGTATCAGGGAATGCAGTAAGTGTTGTCCTTGTAAAGGATCATGAAGGTCCGCAGTATCATGTTTATTATGTTAGTAAAAGTTTATTAAATGCTGAAACTAGATATTCTCATTTAGAGAAATTAATATTAGCCCTAGTTATGGCATCAACGAAACTTAGACATTATTTTGAAACACACAGGATTCATATTAAATCCAACTATCCTGTTAAAAATGTGGTTAGGAAACCCGAGATGTCAGGTAGGATGGCTAAGTGGTCAGTAAAATTAAGTGCCTATGATTTAATATATGAGCCTAGAAATGCCATAAAGTCTCAGGCCTTAGCTGACTTTGTGGCTGATTTCAGTAGTGACATTCAAAATGAAGTAGATCTAGAAGTACAACAACTAGGAGAAACCTTAGAATCCTGGACATTATATACTGATGGTGCATCCAATGTAAGAGGTGTACGTTTGGGTATACTACTAAAATCGCCACAGGGGGACATATTACCCTAGGCTATTAGATGTGAGTTTCCTGCCACTAATAATGAAGCAGAATATGAAGCTTTAATTGCAGGATTAGAATTGGATAAGAGCATGAATATCAAGGGTTTACAAGTATTTGTTGATTCCTTGTTAATTACTAATCATTTTAATGGGACCTATGCAGTTAAAGGTGAGAAGTTAATCGAGTATCTCGATATTCTCAAAAAATTAGCAGGATATTTCGATGTTTTTACACTTGAACAGGTACCGAGAGAAGATAATGCTGAAGCTGATGCCTTGGCGAATCTAGGATCATCAGTCAAGATACCAGAGGGAACCCAAATACCAATATTACATATCCTATATCCTGCGACGGATCCTCAGGATAAGGAAGTAGTAAATGTTTAAGATCCTGATGATGAGTATCCCGAGGAGGATCCTAAGTCCTGGATGGCTCCAATCATGAGATATCTCAAGGAAGGACACATCCCAAAGGATGAAAATCCTAAGGCCTTTAGAATGAAGGTATCACAATTCACTATTATAAATAATGTTTTGTATAAGAAATCCCTTGCAGGACCGTATCTGAGGTGCTTGGAGGATCCCGAAACTAAAGAAGTGCTTTAGGATATACACGAAGGGGATTGTGGTAGCCATACTGGGGGCAGGTCGTTATTCTCAAAGGTATTAAGAACATGATACTATTGGCCGACGATGAGAAAAGATGCTGCAGAATATGCTCGAAGATGTGATGCGTGTCAAAGACACAGTAATATATTACATCAACCTGCTGAGCCACTTTATCCTATCGCTTCCCCTTGGCCATTCATGAAGTGGGGAATAGATATAGTAGGAAAATTGCCAAAGGCTCCAGGAGGAAAAGTCTTCATGCTGGCAGTGACTGATTATTTCTCCAAGTGGGTTGAAGCTGAAGCATTTGTTCAAGTTAGAGACCAAGAAGTAGTATCCTTCATAAAAAGGAATATACTGACTAGGTTTGGAGTACCAGCTGAGATAATTTGTGACAATGGTTCTCAGTTTATAAGTAAGAGGACTACTGACTTTTGCAAAAGTTGGGGAATCAAAATGATCACATCCACACCGGTACATCCTCAAGCAAATGGACAAGCAGAATCCTCAAACAAGATAATTGTCAACAATTTGAAGAAAAGGCTTGGAGCTAAGAAGGGAAGATGGGCAGAAGAATTACCCTTTGTTTTATGGGCTGATAGAACGACGGTGAAAAGTGCAACTGGCCAAACCCCATTTTCCTTGGTGTTTGGAGCAGAAGCGGTGATCCCAACAGAAATGGTGGTACCTACGGCAAGATCCAATCTCCGGGATCCTGCGAAGAATCCTGAAGCCCTTTGCCAAGAATTGGATACTATTGATGAGACAAGAGATGCAGCAAAGCTAAGGATGGCAGCATATCAACAGAGGATATCCAAAGCATATAACAAGAATATAAGGACTAGAAGGTTCCAAGTTGGAGATTGGGTATTGAGAAAGGCTTTTCAGAATACTACTAATCCTGCTGATGGAAAGTTGGCTCTGAAGTGGGAAGGACCCTATGAAATCGAATCAGAATCAGGAAAAGGAGCATATCGACTTAAGAATATGGAGGGGGATATGCTACCAAGATCATGGAATGCTATATACATCTAAAGCTCTATTTCAAGTGAGTTTGGAATTTAATTTCTAACTCAGAATGGTACGGACTCTATCTCTTTTAATATGTTTGATATTATTTGTTCTTTTGAACCCATTTTTGACTTAAGCATCGGAGGGGTGTTAGCCAGGCTAACACCCACCTTAGTTAACGGTTGTTTTGCAGTATATGCTTCGGGATATAGCTCCAGGATATACACTCAGGATACTTCGAAAGATTAGAGGATTGGCCCCCTCTCTCACGTTTAAGGGATCCTGATCCCTTCACAGGTTTAAAGGTATTCACCTTTCTCTCTAATTGGGTTTAAACACCCCACCTGGAGCGCAAGTTATCCAGGGATAGTTCAAGATAGCAGGACCAGTCCATGTAAAAGTGGCTGACAATTTCGTTATTGTTGGCTATATCATGGATCCTAAAGGTATATGAGGATTGATCACCCTCTCTCGCGAAAGGGTATTTTCATACTCTCTAAGGTTTAAAGGTTTTCACCTTTCTAAGTCTTGGATTTTATATGCTCCCGCCTGTAGCGCATGAAAATTTGGGATTTTCCCCAGAATATTTATGGGTTTATCCCCAGGATACTAAGGATTTATCTCTAGTACATTTTTGGGTTTACCCCCTGTAACACAAGAACTGTTCAAACAGTTGGAACTGATGTGCAGAAAATTTCTAAGTGTTCAAAGACATTATGCACAGGGGACATTTCTACTGAGGCGGTTGTGTAAAGCTCAAAGGATTAAACTTGGACTGAGTGCACTAAGTATCTCGGACTGGAGACATCTTAGTGAGAAAAAAATTGCAAAAGGATTGAAGCTCAAAAACAGGGTTACACTCTATTCCTGGTATGATCTTTCCTTTTGTAGACCTTATATAAATCATTTGAACTTTTGAAACTATGTTTGAAAATGGATTAAATATCCTGATTTGGATATATTCTCAAAATGTATTTTCGGAATATGTTTTAGGATATTTGGTTGGAATATTTGGGATATAGTACTTGGGTTAAAAACTAAAACTGTGTTTTAGTTAGACCAGTGTAGTCGAAACAACCATTATAAAATGTAAAATAAACTGTCCTTTTTTCTTTAAAAAATTTTATCTGAATTGTTTGAATTTTGAAAAACCTTATTAAGACGAAAGTCTCTGTAGGATATCGCCAAGTATACTGATCAGGATATTTTCAAAAAATAATTACACTAATATGAACTAAAGCAATGCATAGCAGGTAAGTCTAAAGGAGATTGTATTGTCCAAAACAAACGATACTAGAAAAGAAAATTGTTTAAAGGACAAGAAATAAAATTGTTCAAACAAACACAACCATCAAATTTAAGAGAAATGGGCTCAGGCATGAGCATCCATCACTGCCTGCTTCGCTGCTTTTAAGAGGCAACGCCTTCTTCATTCATCGTATCTTCACCAGCATCCGCTTCAGGATTAGCTTGAACCTCCTTCTCAGCCTCACCATCAGCACCGGTTAGCTTTTCAATCGCTTTTGAAGACCCCTCAGCCGCGGATTTAACGGGATGCTCCACAGGATTACCGCCAAGACTCCTTAGCTTCGCCTCCCAGGTGTCAACGTTCCAAGAAGGACATTCGAAGCCCAGGGCCTTGACTTCGTAAGCCATTGTTAGCCTAGCCTGAAGAAGAGAGATGACAACGGAGCTTTTGAGGCCTTCCATGTAGGTAACCATATCCCGTTCATGTTGGGCGTGGGCAACGTCCAGATGGGCTTGGGCTTCATGAATGGCTTTTTTTAGAGCAGCCTGATGCTCCTGGGTCATGGCCTTGAATTTGTCTTCGTAGTGCCGAGATTTGGCAGCAATAATCATACCTTGGTCGGAAATGGTAACCTCGGCTTTCTTCAACTTGGACCCGAGCATCTTGTTGAGCCCACATGATTCTTCGTACAAATGAACCGGACGTTCGAGGCCTTACACCCAAAGACACAGGTATTATGATAACCAGGATATTAGTTTGACGTATATGTGCAGGATATGGAATAAGGATTTATACCTGGTTAAGAAAGGAAGTCATCAACCCGTTTGCCTCAATAAACCCATGATTCTCATAGGGGAACGTATCGGAGGTGGCAAGTGAATCAGTCTCTTTCCTTTTACGGGAACTAGAAGTCCGAGGCTTGGTGGCTGGTGAAGGTTTGGGAATGATGATGGCTTTGGAGCTAGTAGGCTTGGACGAAGTAACGGTTTTGGGACTTGGTTCTTTCTTGACCTGGATAGGATCGGAGTAACTGTCCAACTCCTCGAGGTCGAAAACTTCTGGGATTTTTGCTGGTGCTGCATAAAAGAGAAGTCTTAAATCTTTACCGCTATTTCACTATATTATATTAATTAGTTATTTGCAGGATAACTCTTACCAGACATATCGGATGATGAATATTGACTAGAACTTGGGAGGTGTGCGGAAAAGCTCCTATCACCTTCCGGTAACTGGTAAATTGCTTTGATTCTTTTTTCAGATTCTGCAGTAGGAGGGGCTACTTCTTTAAAGTTCACTGCATAAAGGCCAAATAAAAAAGTATTAGCACAGGATATAGGCCTGGAAGTATTTGGGGATATTCTCGAAATCCTGAACCCTACTGGTGGTTAACCACTCCACCGGAAGGCTAGCACCCTCATAGATGGAGTCTCGCTTAACGAAGAAGAATTTACATTGCCATCCATCCTCGTTCTTGGTAGCTTTAAGAATGAGGGGTTTGCTGGAAGTTGAAAAGAGTAAGAACCGACTGGAACCGTGTGATCGGAGGCGGTAGGCGATCGGGATATCCTCGATGCAGAGGTCAGGATAGTGAAGGTTTTTGATTTGGTTGAGTACGATCAGTACTCTCCAAACCATGGGCATTGTTTGGGCAAAGGAAATACCAATGGTTCGGAAAAACTGCATCATGAATTCAGGAAAGGGATACCAAAGACCTAGCGAGAAAGGGTATGCCGGAAAACAGACCCAATCGGCAGAAGAAACATCCGATCGAATTGATCGGTCAAATGGCCTAATAATCGTGCCATCGAGGAAAGCGCCGGAGGCTCTCAACGCTGCGATGTCTACGTTATCAAAGGCACAGATCTCCTTCTCGGGATTTTTTAGAAGGTTTTGCTGGACGAAGGTCTCCGACGATTCACCGATTTGGGAGTAGGTTCTAGTAGCCATTGGAAGTAGAATAAAGAAATTAACAGGGAATGAAGTAAGAATGGGTAATTACCTGGAAACTCTGTTGATGATATTTGGTTTTCAAACAAAAAGAGAGAAGATATAGGGGCGTAATAGATATCCATCGAGTGAAAACCGCGTTGAAAGTTACATAGTGCTATCTTGACCGTCGTTTCAATTTAATAACCTCTATTTGAGGGATAAGATTTAAAATATATCCGTTGGAATTGGTATACCAACATATATATTTTGGGGACAATTGTTATGGGTGATTTTCTGCTCATATATCCTGACTGATATTCTGACTTTGTTTGTTTTATTATGACCAGGATGCTGAATCAGGATATTGGTAACATTCTGATGTCATGGTAATAATTAATTAACCACGTGCAGATTAAGGACTGCAAGTCTCTAACGTTCAGCTGGACTTCTTCTCATCAAGACTCGGGCAAATTAGTTGGGTTATAGACGTTGAAGCCGGAAGACGTGGACTGCAACGTTCACGTATGGAATATTCGGTGAATCCCGGAATAATAGGATAGTTAGTTAGTTTCTTTTACTATAAAAGGGATTGATCGGATCAGATTAAGGCACACAATCTCTCGTACACTTTTTCTCTCTAGCTGCAAACACTCACAACACACTTACACTTGTACTCAAATTACATTGTAACACTTAGTTGATCCGCATCATATCCTGCACTGTATCCTGATATTTGAAGCAATAAGAAGAACAAGGCAGCTGCGATTGTCAGCTCCCGAGGTTTTATTTCGGCGATCTAGATTGATCAAGGGCTTTCCTCGTATATCCTGTGTCACCCTTTACATTTTTGCTCATCGTTTGATCATAGATACAACTCAATATCATGAGCCGTATCCTTAAAACTGTTTTTTTGTAAACAACTGAACTAACATATTTTTAACACACATTCTTAGCACACTACCTCACTTAACTAATTTGATCACTTAATTTCTTCGGTAATTTTTGACCAAAACACTATGTATCTTGGACTTAGCTTTCCTTTCTTACCGAATTGAACTACCCCTTTCCAAGGAGAAACTTTCAATAGTACCTTGTCCCCAACTTGGAATTCTAGTGGCTTACGTCGATTGTCTACATAACTCTTCTGACGGTTTCGAGCCGTTTTTAGTCTTTCTTTGATTTGAGTTATCTTGTCGGTGGTTTCTTGCACAATTTCGGGACCTGATAGTTGACTTTCTCCTATTTCTGCCCAACATACTAGAGTTTGACATTTTCGTCCATACAGTGCTTCGAACGGGGCAGCATTGATGTTGGTATGATAACTATTGCTATAGGAGAATTCTATTAAGGGTAGGTGGTCATCCCAATTTCCACCGAAATCTATTACACATGCCCTAAGCATGTCTTCTAGGGTTTGGATCATCCTTTCACTTTGTCCATCTGTTTATGGATGGTATCCAGTACTTAAATTTAATCGTGTCCCCATTGCTTTTTGGAAACTCATTCAGAAATGCGAAGTGAAACGACTATCCCTATCTGACACAATGGAGAGTGGGACTCCATGTAGGGATACTACCTCATCTACATATAGCTTAGCCAATCTCTCCATGCTAAAGGTTTCCTTCATTGGTAGGAAATGAGATGATTTGGTTAATCGATCCACAATTACCCAAATTGCATCGTTACCTTTTCTGGTTTTGGGTAACTTAGTAACAAAATCCATGGTTATTAGTTCCCATTTCCATACAGGCATTTCTAATTGTTGGAGTAAACCTGAGGGTTTCTGGTGTTCTGCCTTAACTTGCGAACAAGTTAGACACTTAGAGACGTATCTAGCTATGTCTTTTTTCATTCGTATCCACCAGAAGTTATTTCTTAGATCTTGATACATCATGTTATCACTAGGATGCATCGTATACCTAGATTTGTGAGCTTCCTCTAATATCTTATCTCTTAGGTCTCCTTGTCTAGGTACCCAAATCATTTTCTTATGGAATCTCCAAATTACATAAGTCCCTTGTGTTATGGGTGGTTTTCTGCTCATATATCCTGACTAATATTCTGACTATGTTTGTTTTGTTGTGACCAGGATACCGGATCAGGATATTGGTAACATCCTGATACAATATCTTGGTAG
The DNA here is from genome assembly GCA_030545235.1 of Helianthus tuberosus. Classification (NCBI taxonomy): domain Eukaryota; kingdom Viridiplantae; phylum Streptophyta; class Magnoliopsida; order Asterales; family Asteraceae; genus Helianthus; species Helianthus tuberosus. Next base: position 23,484,107 of record CM060447.1, on the reverse strand, counting down.
TAACTAATTAATTCACGTGCAGATTGTTGGAACAAGTTTATAACGGCCAGGTGGACTTCTTCTCCTTAAGACTCAGGCAAATCTGTTGAACTATGGACGTTGAAGCCGGAAGACGCGGACTACAACGTTCACATAGGGAATATTAGATATATCCCGGATTTATAGGCTAGTTAGTTAGTTTTGTTTAACTATAAATAGGAGTGATCGGATCAAATAAGGACACAATCTCTCGAGCACTCTTTCTCTCTAGCTGCAAACACTCACAACACACTTTCACTTGTATCAAAATCACATTGTAACACTTAGTTGATCCGCATCATATCCTGCACTGTATCCTGATATTTGAAGTAATAAGAAGAACAAGGAAGCTGTGATTGTCAGCTCCCGAGGTTTTGTGCCGGCGATCTAGATTGATCAAGGGCTTTCCTCGTACATCCCGTGTCATCTTTTACCTTTTTGCTCATTGTTTAATTGTAGATACAGCTCAATATCCTGAGCCGTATCCTGAAAACTGTTTTTACAAACAACTAAGTAAGCATATTTTCGATACACATTTTTAGCACACTACCTCACTTAACTAATTTGATCACTTAATTGCTTCGGTAATTTTTGACCAAAACAATTTGGCGCCCACCGTGGGGCAAGTGGTGCTATTTCTACTAAAAGCTTTTGCAACATCATTACTTGGTTTTCTATTTTCAAAATTTTTTGCTACACTATTTTCAATGGCCTCGAGATCAAACATGAGCTCTTCCACCATGTCTGCTGCAACCTCTGCAACAATTGGTTCGGTGCTTCCACTACCTCCTCTGAGGACGCAAGCCTCTTCACTGCCTCAGGATGTCATCCCCGCTCGCAACATTCAGGGATCTGCTCCTGTTTTGGCCTCTAATGAAGAAATTCTAACTTTGTTTGCTAGTGTACAGGAACAGATGAGGCAACAACAGGAGACCAACCAAATGCTGATAAGAGAGATACAACTCTTGAAATCCAGCTCAAGCAGGCCCGCTGAGGATACTGTCACTCCCTTGCAACCTAGAGCTTTGAACTTCAGTTCTGCAGTATATACTGAGGATAACAGGGGAAATATTGTGCCTAGCCATTCTCAGAATCATACTCCTGAGATACCCTCTTCGGTCAGGGTGTCAACTATGAGAAGCTCAGGATATGCTTCAGGATATGGCCAGAATCCTCAGACTGGTAACATGTCTAATAATAATACTCTTGCTACTAATAGTATTGGATCTTTGCAGGATGCAGGTATGACATCAGCAGTTTCCAGGGAGCTTCAGAACTTAAAGGACATGATATCCAGTGTACCTGGAGTAGTCCAGCCAATCCCAGAAGTATCCCAGGATAGCCACAAGATTTCTCGGTTTGCATATCCTATTTATGATGCTGAAATCCCAAAAAGATTTCAGACCCCTAACATGAAGCTTTATGATGGAACTACGGATCCTGAAGAGCATATTGCCCAGTATCGGGAAAGGATGGAAATCAATCCTATCCCTCCAGATCTCAAGGAAGCATGCCTCTGCAAGGGTTTTGGTTCTACCTTAACAGGATCAGCCTTAAAATGGCCCTTAAACGTTCCTCCTCACTCAATTACATCATTTGCTCATTTAGTGAATTTATTTAATAGTCAATTTTCTTGCAGTCAAAGTTTTGAAAAACTAACCAGTGATCTCTACATGATAACTCAAGGACCTCAGGAATCCTTGAGAGATTATGTGAACAAGTTTAGCTGGGAATCCTTAGATATCCCGCATCTTGATGTTGCAACAGCTGTGCAGGCTTTCAAGATGGGATTGTAGAAAGATTCTCAATTTTACCAGGATCTTGTAATGAATCCCTACAGGAACCTGGAAGAAGCTCGGAACAGGGCTTTAAGATATATTCGACTGGAGGATGACAAAAAGATGCAAGAGAGGATGAATTCATCCACAACCTATGAGTCAACCAACAGGAAATCAGAATCCTCGTATAAACCATATCGCTCTAAGCCATATGGCAGGAATGACAGCAAGAAAGTGAATGCTGTTGAAGACGAGGATCCTGAGGAGTATCCTGAGTTGTCAGAATATTGTTTTTCTATAAATATACCTGAACTGATGTATGCTATGCAGGGTTTAGGAGACAAGGCTAGGTGGCCCCGGAAGAATCAACAAAAAGTTGATTGGAAGGATAAGTCCAAATGATGTGTCTTTCATGAGGATTTTGGACATGTTACCGAGGATTGCATTACTCTGAGGAAAGAAATAAGCTATCTCTTGAGCAAAGGATATCTGAAGGACCTCATGGGAAGAAAGAAGAATAAGGGACAGGATACTGAGAAGGATCCTGAACGAGCAGCATCACCTCCTGCGGATGCCAAGATAATTAACTTCATTTCAGGAAGATCCGACATTTGCGGGACATCATATTCTGCGGCAAAAAGGCACGCGAAGGAGGCCAAGGCAGAAAGGGGAGATAAGCCAACCAGGATGTCAACCCTCACAACTGATAAAGTGATCACGTTCGATAGTGATGACAGGGATACTGTCCAGGATCCTCACCATGATGCTTTGGTAATAACTTTATATGTTGCTAACCATTTTGTGCGCAGGATACTGGTGGATAACGGCAGCTCCATCAACATAATTCAGCTGGAGACATTGAAGAGGATGAATGTATCCCCGATGGATATTACTTCGAAATCCACTGTGCTCGTTGGATTCAGTGGAGAAGCCAGTAATACTGTGGGAGAAATAAAGTTGCATGTGTATGTTGAAGGGGTCAACTCAATGCAACGCTTTTGTGTGATGGACTCTTTATCCTGCTATAATATTATATTGGGTAGGCCGTGGATCCATGATATGAAAGCTGTGCCATCAACCTATCATCAATTCATCAAGATCCCTACTCCTTGGGGGGTAGTCAAGGTGGATGGTGATCAACAGGAGGCAAAGGAATGTTACTCATCCTCGAGGAAATCATTTGGGGAATTTCACTTCCCTAATCATCTTGCTCTTTAATAATCTTTCAACTTCTTCCTGAATGATAATGTTCCGTTCTGGAGCAAACTTCCTTCGTTTCTGTTGGACAGGCTTGAAAGACCTATCAATTTTGAGTTTGTGAGTTATGATCTCCTTGGAAATACCTGTCATATCCTCGTGTTTCCACGCGAATGTTGACATCCTGCATTTCAAAAAGTTAGTCAATTCATTTTCAATATCCTAAGGGATATTGGTTCCTACGAGCACCGAGATATCTGGATTATCCTGAGCCAGGATAATTTTCTTTACATCCTGCTCGGAAGCCTCCATGATATCCTGGGTCAGCAAATGTAGTTGTGGTGCAAAAGAAAAATGGGAAATGGAGAGTTTGTGTAGATTACACGGACTTAAACAAAGCTTGTCCCAAAGACCCATTTCCTCTACCTCATATTGATTCAATGGTGGATGCTACTGCCGGCCATGAGATGTTAACCTTCATGGATGCATCCTCAGGATTCCAGCAGATCCAAATGGAACCTTCAGACCAGGAGGATAATGCTTTCATGACACCAACAGGTATTTATTGTTATACTGCTATGCCTTTTGGTTTAAAAAATGCAGGTGCAACATACCAAAGATTGGTGAACATGATGTTTAAAGACAAGCTGGGGGACACCATGGAGGTGTACATCGATGACATGGTAGTAAAATCTAAAAAAGCTGAGGATCACCTCCAGGATATTAAGGGAGCTTTCGATATCCTGGACCAATACAACATGAAACTAAATCCTGCCAAATGCCATTTTGGAGTGGGAGCAGGAAAGTTTCTAGGATACATGGTAACCAAAAGGGGGTATAGAAGTAAGCCCGGAGCAGATTAAAGCTATCTTGGACATCAAATCACCTTCAAATATGAAAGATGTTCAAAGATTAATAGGGCGAGTAGCAGCATTAAACAGGTTTATATCAAGATCCTCGGAAAAATGCAAGGAATTCTATGATATCCTAAAGAAGAATAAGAAATTCGAATGGGGAGAGAAGCATGAAGCAGCCTTGCAGGATTTGAAGCAGTATCTTTCAACTGCACCTCTATTAATGAAGCCTGAGGATGGTGAACCGTTATCCCTGTATCTCACAGTATCAGGGAATGCTGTAAGTGTTGTTCTTGTAAAGGATCACGAAGGTCAGCAATATCCTGTCTATTATGTTAGAAAAAGTTTATTAGATGTTGAAACTAGATATTCTCATTTAGAAAAATTGATATTGGCCTTAGTTATGGCATCAACAAATCTTAGACACTATTTTGAGACACATAGGATACATGTTAAAACTAATTATCCTGTTAAGAATGTGCTTAGGAAACCTGAGATGTCGGGTAGGATGGCTAAGTGGTCAGTAAAATTAAGCGCCTATGATCTAGTATATGAACCTAGAAATGCCATAAAGTCTCAGGCTCTAGCTGACTTTGTGGCTGATTTCAGTAGTGATATTCAAAATGAAGTAGACCTAGAAGTACAACAGCTAGGAGAAAATTTAGAATCCTGGACATTATATACTGATGGTGCATCTAATGTTAGAGGTGTAGGATTGGGTATACAACTAAAATATCCACAAGGGGACATATTACCCCAGGCTATTAGATGTGAATTTCCTGCCACTAATAATGAAGCAGAATATGAAGCTTTAATCGCAGGATTAGAGTTGGCTAGAAACATGAATATTAAGAGTTTGCAAGTATATGTTGATTCCTTGTTAATTACTAATCATTTTAATGGATCCTATGCAGTCAAAGGTGAGAAGTTAATCGAGTATCTCGAAATTCTCAAAAAATTAGCAGGATATTTCGATGTTTTTACGCTTGAACAGGTACCAAGAGAAGATAATGCTGAAGCGGATGCCTTGGCGAACCTAGGATCATCAGTCAGGATACCTGAAGGAACCCAAATACCAATACTCTGCTATGGATCTTTTCAAGACTCAGGATAAGGAGGTGACAAGCATTCAAGATCCTGGTCATGATCCTGATGAGGATCCTAAGTCATGGACGACTCCAATCATTAAGTATCTTAAGGAAGGACACATCCCAAAGGATGAAAATCCTAAGGCCTTTAGGATGAAGGTATCACGATTCACTATTATAAATAATGTTTTGTACAAGAAATCTCTTGCAGGACCATATCTGAGGTGCTTGGAAGATCCCGAAACCAAAGAAGTGCTCCAGGATATACACGAAGGGGATTGTGGTAACCATGCTGGGGGCAGGTCGTTATTCTCATAAGTATTAAGAACAGGATACTATTGGCCGACGATGAGAAAAGATGCTGCAGAATACGCTCGAAGATGTGATGCATGTCAAAGACACAACAATATATTACATCAGCCTGTTGAACCATTGCATCCTATTGCTTCCCCTTGGCCATTCATGAAGTGGGGAATGGATATAGTAGGAAAATTGCCAAAGGCTCCGGGAGGAAAAGTCTTTATGCTGTCCATGACTGATTATTTCTCTAAATGGGTTGAAGCTGAAGCATTTGTTCAAGTTAGAGACCAAGAAGTAGTATCCTTCATAAAAAGGAATATCCTAACTAGATTTGAGGTACCAGCTGAGATAATTTGTGACAACGGTTCTCAGTTTATCAGTAAGAGGACAACTGATTTTTGTAAGAGTTGGGGAATCAAAATGATCATATCTACTCCAGTACATCCTCAAGCAAATGGACAAGCAGAATACTCGAACAAGATAATTGTCAACAATTTGAAGAAAAGACTTGGAGCTAAGAAAGGAAGATGGGCAGAAGAATTACCCTTTGTTTTATGGGCTGATAGGACAACAGTAAAAAGTGAAATTGGCCAAACTCCATTCTCCTTAGTATTTGGAGCAGAAGCAGTGATCCCGACAGAAATGGTGATACCTACAGCGAGATCCAACCTCCGGGATCATGAGCAGAATCCTGAAGCCCTATGCCAAGAATTGGATACTATTGATGAGCCAAGAGATGCAGCAAAGCTAAGGATGGCAGCATATCAACAGAGGATATCCAGAGCATATAACAAGAATATAAGGACTAGAAGGTTTCAGGTTGGAGATTGGGTATTAAGAAAGGCTTTTCAGAATACTACTAATCCTGCTGATGGAAAGTTAGCTCCTAAGTGGGAAGGACCAAATGAGGTTGAATCAGAATCTGGGAAAGGAGCATACCGACTCAAGAATATGGAAGGGGATATGCTACCAAGATCCTGGAATGATATACACCTAAAGCTCTATTTCAAGTGAGTTTAGAATTTAATTTCTAACTCAGGATGGTATGAATTCTATCTTTTTTAAATATAATTCTATTTTATTTTGTTGGAACCCAGTACTGACTTAAGCATCGAAGGGGTGTCAGCCAGGCTAACACCCACCTTAGTTTACAGTTGTTTTGCAGTATATGCTTCGGGATGTAGCTCCAGGATACACACCCAGGATACTTCGAAAGATTAGAGGATTGGCCCCCTCTCTCACGTTTAAGGGATCCTGATCCCTTCACATGTTTAAAGGTATTCACCTTTCTAACGAATTGGGTTTAAACACCCCGCCTGGAGCACAAGTTATCCAGGGATAGTTCAAGGTGGCGGGACCAGTTCATGTAAAAGTGGCTAAAAATTTCGTTACTGTTGGCTATATCCTGGATCCTCAAGGTATATGAGGATTGATCACCCTCTCTCGCGAAAGGGTATTTTCATACTCTCTAAGGTTTAAAGGTTTTCACCTTTCTAAGTCTTGGAGTTTATACACTCCCGCCTGTAGCGCATGAAACTTGGGATTTTTCCCAGAATACTTATGGGTTTATCCCCAGAACACTAAGGATTTATCTCCAGTATATTTTAGGGTTTATCCCTTGTAATACAAAAAAATATTTAAACACTTGCAATTGATGTCCATAAAATTTCTAAGTGTTCGAAGACATAATGCACAGGGGACATTCCTACTGAGGTAATTGTGCAAAGCTCAAAGGATTAAGCATGGACTTAGTACACTAAGTGTCCCAGACTAGGGACATCTTCGTTGGAAAGATTTCAAAGGGATTGAAGTTTGAGAATAGGGTTGTACTCTACCTCTGGTATGATCTTTCCTTTAACAACCTTATTTAAATCATTTAAGTTTTTGAAATTATGTTTGACAAAAGCTTGATTATAACGCTTGTCATTATCCTGATTGGGATATGTTCTCAGGATATACTTTCAAAATATATTCTTAGAATATGTTTAAGGATATTTGGTTGGAATGTTTGGGACTTGATACTTGGATTGAAAATTAAAATTGTATTCATCTCAAACATCTATATCAAAACAAGCTTTATAAATTAAAAGTGAACTATCCTTTTTCTTTGGAAACATTATCTGAATCATTTGAAAAAACTCTATTTGACGAAAGTCTTAATAGAATATTTGAGTCAAGATATTTTCACAATATTTGGATAAGACATTTAAAATATTGCACTAAGTTTGGAACATTGAAATTCAAACTAAGCAATGCATATTAAGAATTGAAATAAGACAATGATAGATAAGGTCAAAAGGAGGTTATATTATTAACATAGCAAAAGTTATGCTTTTGGTTTCATCTCAAACTGAGATCCATCCACCAAAAGCACAATTAGTTTCTAACCATATTTACATAACGGTTGAAGGTTACATCTCAAACCGAGACCCATCCACCTCCAACCGTTATATTGTTCAAAATAAACCATACTGATTGATGACCAAGGGCTTCATCCTGAAACTTAGGACCCATCCACCTTTGGCCATCATATTGTTTTAAGTGCAGGAAATGTAAATTGTTCGAGTGCAGGAAAAGTAAATTGTTCAGGGATTATAAACCACAACCATCAAACTTAAAAAAGTGGGCTCCGGCCTAGGCACAAATATCCATCATCGCCCACTTCGCTGCTTTTAAGGGGAAGCACCCTCTTCCACCATGGCTTCATCGGCATCATCCTCTCCAGCATCCTTCCCAGCATCCTCTTCAGCATTCATCCCGGCATCGCCATCAGCATCCTTCGAAGCACAGGCATCATCCACCTTCTCGGCCACCATAGCAGACTCCTCCGCAGCAGACTTCACATGAGGCTCCACGGGATTACCCCAAGATCTTTCAGCTTCACCTCCAAAGCCTTGATGTTCCATGAAGGTCATTCGAAGCCCAAATCCATAGCCTCATAGGCCATTTTTAGTCTAGCCTGGAGGAGGGAGATGACAACATAATTCTTGAGGCTTTCCCGATATGAAGCCATATCCTGCTCGTGTTGAACTTGGGCAGCATCGGACTTGGCTTGGGCCTCATGGGTGATCTTCTGGATGGCAGACTGGTGCTATTGGATCATTGCCTTGTACTTGGCTTCATAGTGCTCTGATTTGGCGATGGCAATCGCTGCTTGGTCCGCAATGGTGGCTTCAGCCTTTTTCAGCTTACTCTCTAGAATCGTGTTTAAACCACATGCGTCTTCATAGAGGAACACTAGGCGTTCAAGACCCTGCAAAACAAGGAAACGGGTATTAGCCTTTATTGACATTTATAACCAGCATATGGTGCAGGATGTAGGTCAAGGATACGAACCTGGTTAAGGAAGCCGATCATGAATTTGTTGGACTCTGTAAACCCATAGTTCTCGAATGGGAACACGTGGGGGTAGCAGGGTAGTCTGCTTCCTTCCTCTTACGGGAGCTGGAGGCTCGAGTCCTGGATGCTGGGAGAGCCTTGGGTGCAGTAGCAGTTTTCGAACCGGTAGGCTTTGGCGTGACAACTTGCTTAGGATTGGTTTCTTGCTTAACAGGTGCAAGGCTAGAGTAATTATCCAACTCATCAAGCTGGAAGCCTTCAAGATTGATGACCGGCACTATAAAAAAGGGAAAAATATTTAACTCTTAACACTCATATTCTGTAATTAGTCTAATCATATACTTACCAGACATTTCTGAACTTGATTTTTGACTTGAGCTTATGAGAGACAGGGAGAAGGTTCTTTCACTGACAGGAAGTCGGTAGATCTCTTTGATCCTGGGCTCCGATTCTGCGCTTGGAGGGGCTAGATCTCTGAAATTTGCTGCACAAGAAATGAAGATGTCAGTCAAGGATATAGTTTTAAGATATATTTGGGGACATTCCTAAAACCCTAAATCCTACCCGAAGTCAACCATCAAACTGGCAGGTCAAAACCCTTGTCGATAGAATCCCTTTTTACGAAAAAGAACTTTCGTTGCCACTGATCTTCATTCTTAGTGGCCTTGAGGATTAGGGGGTTCTTAGAGGTGGAGAATAGAAGAAAGCGGCTGTTACCATGGGATCTCAGTCGATATGCTATGGGGAGATCTTCGACACACAGATCAGGGAAATGACGAGATTTAATTTGGTTTAACACCATTAAAACTCGCCACACCATTGGCATGGTCTGAGCATAACTGAGGCTAGTAAGTTCGAAAAAGTGGGAAATGAAGGGTGGAAAAGGATACCGGAGTCCCAAGGAGAAATGATACGCTAAGAAACACACCCACTCGTTTGATACCGCGTCTGATCGGACCTCCCGATCAAAAGGATGAATGATCACTCCGGCAGGAAAGTCACCAGAATCTTTCAAGGCGGCAATGTCGGGGTTGTTGAAGGAGCAAACCTCCTTTTCGGGTTCTCGAAGAAGGTTTTGACTTTCGAAGGTTGGGGCTGGCTTGTTTGAACGTGATATTGTACGTGAGGCCATGAAAGGTTTCAACCAGGAAACAAGAAATTTAAGCAAATAAAAATAGAGAAGAGAAAGAGAAAAGGATACCTGAAAAGTTGCTTGAAGTAAGATGATGATAATGAGGAATACTCCGGCTAAATATAGGCTAAGTATAGGGGGTGATGAGTAAAAATCGCGTTGGAAGTTGCACAAAGTCACATCGATCGTCGCTTCAACTTAATAACCTCGATTTAAGAGATAAGTTTTAAAATATATCCGTTGGAATTGGTATACCAACAGATATATTTTGGGGACAATTGTTATGGGTGGTTTTCTGCTCATATATCCTGACTAATATTCTGACTATGTTTGTTTTGTTGTGACCAGGATACCGGATCAGGATATTGGTAACATCCTGATACAATATCCTGGTAGTAACTAATTAATTCACATGCAGATTGTTGGAACAAGTTTATAACGGTCAGGTGGACTTCTTCTCCTTAAGACTCGGGCAAATCTGTTGAATTATGGACGTTGAAGCCGGAAGACGTGGACTACAACGTTCACATAGGGAATATTCGATATATCCCGGATTTATAGGCTAGTTAGCTAGTTTTGTTTAACTATAAATAGGAGTGATCGGATCAGATAAGGACACAATCTCTCGAGCTCTCTTTCTCTCTTGCTGCAAACACTCACAACACACTTTCACTTGTATCAAAATCGCATTGTAACACTTAGTTGATCTGCATCATATCCTGCACTGTATCCTGATATTTGAAGTAATAAGAAGAACAAGGCAGCTACGATTGTCAGCTCCCGAGGTTTTGTGCCGGCGATCTAGATTGATCAAGGGCTTTCCTCGTACATCCCGTGTCATCTTTTACCTTTTTGCTCATTGTTTGATTGTAGATACAGCTCAATATCCTGAGCCGTATCCTGAAAACTGTTTTTACAAACAACTAAGTAAGCATATTTTCGATACACATTTTTAGCACACTACCTCACTTAACTAATTTGATCACTTAATTGCTTCGGTAATTTTTGACCAAAACACCTTGTTCTAATTCTTCTATCCGCCCTTTCATTCCTTCAGCATTATCCTGAATTGTTGTCTCTTGAACATTTTTCAATTGTTCCATTAAATCTAATTGTAGATTTAATCTAAGAGCACGAATTCGTCTTTGCTTCTCATGGTACTTACGACTTAAGGCATCTGCGACTACATTTGCTTTTCCCTCGTGATATTGAATATCACAGTCGTAGTCACTTAAAATCTCCATCCATCTTCTTTGCCTCATGTTTAATTCTTTTTGCCCAAATAGGTACCTTAAACTCTTATGATCGGTATAGATAGTAAACTTACTTCCGTACAAATAATGTCTCCAAATCTTAAGGGCAAAAATTATTGCTCCTAGTTCTAGGTCATGAGTCGTATAATTCTCTTCGTGCTTTTTTAATTGTCTTGATGCATATGCAATTACCTTTTTGCGTTGCATTAATATGCATCCTAGGCCTAGCTTAGAGGCATCACAGTAGACTTCAAAGTCTTCCGTACCCTCTGGTAAGGCAAGGATTGGGGCATTTGTTAATCTTTGCTTTAAGGTTCTAAAGTCCTCTTCTTGCTTAGGTCCCCATTCAAACTTAACAGTTTTGCAGGTTAGCTTAGTTAATGGAACATCTATCTTAGAAAAGTATTTGATGAAGCGCCTATAGTAGCCGGCTAATCCTAGAAAACTTCCAACTTCGATAGCTGATTGCGGGACCTTCCAATTGGTGATCGCTTCTATCTTGGAGGGATCCACGTGAATGCCTTCATGATTCACCATGTGTCCTAATAATTGCACCTCTTGTAGCCAGAATTCACACTTAGAAAAATTGGCATAAAGATTTTCCTTTCTTAACAGGGTTAAGAGTGCATGCAGGTGTTCACAATGTTCGTTCTGACTTTTGGAATAAATAAGTATATCATCAATAAAGACAATTACAAATTTATCCAGATACGGCTTACATATCCTATTCATCATGTCCATGAATGCTGCAGGAGCATTTGTTAAACCAAAGGGCATGACTGTAAACTCGTAGTGACCATACCTAGTCCTGAAAGCAGTTTTAGGTATGTCTTCTTCCTGTACCTTCAACTGATGATATCCGGAGCGCAAATCTATCTTGGAGAAGTACCTAGCCCTCTGAAGTTGATCGAAAAGATCATCAATCCTAGGTAATGGGTATCGATTCTTAATGGTAACTTTATTCAATTCCCTATAATCGATACACATCCGCATCGAGCCATCTTTCTTTTTCACAAACAACACCGGTGCTCCCCAAGGGGATGAACTGCGTTGTATGAATCCTTTACTTAACAATTCATCTAACTGCTTTTTTAGTTCTAGCATTTCTGTGGGTGCTAATCGATAAGGTGCCTTAGCTATTGATGCAGTTCCAGGAATTAGATGAATTCTAAACTCTACTTCTCGATCTAGTGGTAATCCAGGTAGCTCTTATGGGAATACATCAGAGTATTCTGATACTACTGGAATTTCCTTAAGTTCCTTGCTTTTAGTGTTAATAATTACCGAAATCATATACACTATTCCTTGGTTTCGTTCATAACTAGCAATTTTCATTACTGAAATGAACTTCGTTGGTTTACGTGGCTTATCTCCTGCAACCAGAATTACTTCTCCTGTGGGTGTATGGATTTCTATGGAATTTTGATCACATAGGATTCGAGCATGGTTGGCTGCTAACCAATCCATTCCTAACATGACATCGAATCCAGCAAAATTCATGGGTAGAAGGTTTGCAGAAAATTTATGGCCTGAGAGTTCTATTTTTCCCTCTTGGAGTACCTTATCTATATTAACAGAATTTCCCTTTGCCGTTTCTACCGTAAAAACTTGTCTAAGTTTGGTTAAAGGTTGCTTAAGAGCTTGGCAGAATGAAGTATTTATAAAACTTTGGTTTGCACCAGAGTCAAATAATACTTTTGCGTAAACGTCATGTACAAGAAACGTACCAGCTATCACATCGGGAATCAGATCTGCTTCTTGCGTAGTCAGCTGGAAGGCTCTTGCATTCTTCTTATTAGTTCCTTCGGCAGGTTTGGCCTTGTTATCAGCTGGCTTGACCAGTTTAGGGCATTCTGGTCTAAAATGCCCAGCTTCTCCGCAATTGTAACAGATCTTTGATTTCTTCCTGCACTCTCCTCTCGGTGCCCCGGTGCTTTGCAGAAATTACAATTTTCTGACATTTACCAAAATGTTTCTTTCTACAGTTTCTGCAGAATGGAGCGGTGGAGGGCTGCCCGGTTCCTTTCTTTTTGAAATTATTACCCTCACAGAAACCTTGGGTAATCTTTTGAGCTAATTCCTTTTTCCGGTTTTCTTTTCTCGTACGCACCAGTCCGTTAGTCAAGGTGTTGGCCAATTCGACCGCATCGTCGATCGTTCGAGGTCTCGCAGCCTTGACTATATCACGGATCTCGCTAATCAATCCCCAAATGTAGCGAGAAATAAGCACCGGTTCTGGCGAGGCCAGAGTTGGCACAATTCTAGCATACTCGGAAAATTTCGAAGTATACCCTCGACAGTCGACGTCCACCATCCGATGGTTTCGGAACTTGTTTGTCATCTGTTCCTTCTCGTAGGAGGGACAAAACTTTCTTTCCTCTAATTCCTTCAATTCCTCCCAGCTCATGGCATAAGCCACGTCACTTCCTTTGGCTTGCAACACTGTGTTCCACCATTCCAAGGCCTCTTCCTTGAAAAGGTGGGATGCATACATCACCCTATCCTCTTTTGCGCACTTACTTATTTTAATTACAGCTTCGGTCTTTTCCAACCAACGTAGTGCAGCAGTCGCCCCTTCATTGCCTGCAAATTCGACTGGCTTACAGGCAAGAAATTCTTTGTAAGTGCAACCAATCGTTGCCACTTTCATTTTCTTAAGTAATGGGGCTTGAATCACATTATTATTATCCCTGCCCCCATTCACACTGTTACTGAAATTATCGTCGCGGGTGCGTTTGTTGTGGTTAGTTTGGGAAGGTTGAACGGGATTTCTAACAGTTGCGACGATTGCTGGAATAGCATTAGCTATTCCCTGAGCAATGATATTTTCAATATCTTGCCTATTGAGAAATTGTTCTTCATTATTTGGTTCAGGTTGGTTAACTTCATTTGCTGATTGGTTTACTGCGTTTTCCATCTGAATAATTAGCAATATATATAAATTATTGTCACAAAAAATGGATAGCAACTAACACAATAAGGTAATCATATCACAATTAAGTCAGCACATGTAACCAAAATCGTCGACCTTGTGACATTTATATTTTTTTATATAAACTATTATGCGTTCGTACAAGCCAGATATTTTACAGATGTTTTATTTTAGTATTATTATACCATATTATATTATTATACATATATATATATATATTTCACATATTATTATTATTATACAAAACGTCTAATTTCAGTTAATCTGGTCATCAAAAATAACGCTCCCGTTCGTCATATTTCCAATAGATCCTTTCTCTCACGTCTCAAATCCGATTTCCTGCATCCACCAGCTCCTCGCCATAGCGGCGTAATTCGGCAACGTTCTCCAGGTTCATTGGTGGAAAGGGATTAGGTTCAAACTGGGGGAAGGGAACATCTGGGTTATGCATGAAATTCTGGAAATGCCAGTCGCTAGTCCACCATTCTTCCAATTCTCCTGGGAGAAGTTGGGGGTTAACTCTAGGTTATGGGATGGCAGGTTCCAGATTTATGGGGAGTTCTGATTGAGCAGGAAAACTGAAAAAGGGTTTCATCAGCAGGTCCGATGAGGTCATAGTTTGCCAGTTTTCTATCGAGTTCCTCCCAAGGTGGCAATTCCTGGGCTTGACCCGAGCTCTCCCCTACTTCTTTTCCTTTTCCTTTTAGATCCTCCGTCTTTTTCACAGTTTGGGCAACAGGTTTCTTCTTTCGTCCTCGTTTCCAGTCCAAAAGCCGCCTCCTCTTTTTAGGTTTGGGTTTCTCCTGTGAGTCACACTAGTAGTTCCTCGGTGTCAGCTCGATAACCGGACGGGGTTCCTGTTGTATCCATATCGGTAGTATGGATTGTGAAGTTTCGGAGGGTTTCCGATAGTTCATTCATGCTGTTAGTCACACATAAAGAAACATACAAAAATCCAAATTAAAATTTTATTTATTAAATTTTCACAAAATCGCAAAATGGAAAATTGAAAAATTAAGTATTTTCTAAATACTTAATTAGCTTAAATTAGTGGCTCTGATACCACTTTTTTCTGTCACGGCCCCCGACCCGGTTTTACCCGGTTCAGAAGCCGCGGGACAGAAAACCCGTGGTATTGGGTGTAATTTGGCAGCGGAAAGTTTAACAGGGTCGTTTAAATTGAAAACACCTGATTATTTTATTATAAGTTTCGGGATAAACCCCGTATTTTACAATAAAAGAATTTCACTGGGAAATCCCCTGATTACAAAAACATGTTTATTTATTTATTGAGCCACTTCATTCAAGCTGGAGTGCTACGCGGCACTTTTCCTTGTTCCCAGTAAATCACCTGAAACATGTTTAAAAAGATTTTATCAGCGGGGAAATACTGGCGAGTCATTCAATTTGTACAAAACGACACATTGTTATAATCTACAGTATTAAGAGCGATTACAATGTTTATATATATTAACTAATTACCCCAAATCGGTATTTGTCACTCGACCGTATCTGTGACTATGGTCATATCACCCCTTAACTAACCCGTTGTCCAATGGTGACGGTTATCAAGTAACGTATACAAAACCCCACATGCCGGTAGTAATTGAAGATTACAAAGACTTAATCACTGTAATTATAACTTAGAAAACAAGTAGGGTTTTGAAAGCAATTTTGTAAAAAGATAATGACTCACATTTCAAGTTTAAGTGGACAGAGTCTGCCTATTGATTAAGCCTGGTAACCTAGTTAAATAATGCAAACGAAACTAGGTTAGCAACTTAATACAACATTTACGATAATTTCACGAAATCAAAACCCTCACGACGAATGACAAAGTATAGCCCTAATTCAGGCAGCACTTAAACATCCATCGGATCGGTTTCAATCGATCGGACATTGTATCGTAGCAGTGATCGAGTTATTACCCTGTTATCGTAGCAGTGTCTCGATACTACAAAGTTGATTTTTGAGCAGATTATGGCTTTTTTTGAAGGAATTTTACGAACACAGAGGCCTGCCCATGCAACGTTCTATTTATAGCTGAATTTTGAGTTTCTCGCAGCCCGCGTAAGCTTGAAGAAGGGTCCTTCGCGGCCCGCGAGGGCCACCCTAGCTACGGCTAGGGCTGCCTCGTCACACCGTAGGTCTGCCACGTGTGCGACACGTGGCCCTGAAGCTTATCCAGAGATTCATCAAGCTGTCGCGCCCCGCGAAGACTTCTCTTAATTCTTTCATGGCCCGCGACCGAGTAATAGACTTTGTTTTTCTTGATTTTTCATAGAAATTAGGGTTTTAGGGGTTCGGATTTTCACTTACGGGGTGTTTTGGGACATTTTCGCAGGTCCTTATACTTTGTCGTCCCATTAGGGATCTCATGATGTCTAAATAGATGAGATCACTAAAGATTTGCATCATTTCAAATATATGGGTAACGGGTCAAAATAGTTTATAGTTTTGACCTTGGAAACAAGGAATACAAGTACAACCTGTGGTTTTTGATCATTGATTAGAGAATTTGAGACACAGATGCCGGAATGGATGGTTGCTTGTGATTGCATTATATCCAAGGTATGATCTTTAAACCTATCTTTTTTATCAAACTGAACCGGTTACTCATATCCTGCATTCGGGCTCATTACTTTGTGATTCATTGCTTTAAAAAACTGATTTGTTGGCTTATTACGTATACGTGATTACTTTTATCATAAAGTTCTATATAAAGATTTTGCATCTTTTCAAGTTTTTCTTTCTTGGATTTTATCTCAAAAGATTTCCTGGTATTGATTTTTTTATCGGATATTGTAGGCGTGACCTGGCACGATTATTGAGGCGTTGATCATGATCATCCTCAATGACTATTTTTCAGGACAAGTACGTATATTCAACTTCTATATGTGTTAAAAAAAAATCTGGGCGAGTCTGGTGGGTTAGGTAAAGGGTCAAAACAGTTTCTCTAAGAATTTACTAGGTATCTTTTGTTTTCGATATGATAAAAAAGATTGTATTGTTACAATGATAATGTAAACTTGTCCAAGGTGTGCTTGCTGATGCTTCTCGGAAGGAGATAACCGATGATGTTGTGAAAGGGTGGCTGAATAATCTCCAGCGTTTGGCTTATGACATCGATGACGTACTCAAAGGTTGGGCAACCGAAGCCAGCATCGTGACTCAGAAGCCATCACCAGCAAGGTAAGAAATCTTATCCCAGGTTGCTGCACAAACTTCTCACCAAGTATATGATATACAAATGTAAGCAGCAAATTAATATAATTAAATTAAATAATCTGTTTGACCTTATAAAAGCTGCAGAAATTATCATCTTCCCCCAAACCTAATCCCTAATTCATCACACACCATCATACTAAACCACCACCACCATCATGGGCAACTGCACCACCTGTCTCCGCCCCGACCCACTGGCAACTTCACTATGTGTTATAAGGGGTGCCAATGTTGGTTGCAACGACATCAATGAGAGACATCTCGACCCCAGCGATAACCTTGGAGAAGAAATAAACACAAAACAAACATTGATCAATCATCAAATAACATATATATTTAACCAAGTTGGGAACTTACGAAAACAAAAACATGTCCAGGAAAGAGTTGAGCAATCTCCTTCAAGAGGTGACCCAAAGTCATGGCCGGAGTGTTGTTCAAAAAGTGATAGGACTCGGCGGCTTTCCTGAGCGCTGTGGTTTGATCCTCGGCCGTGACGAGGGGGAGGATCGGAGCTTCCACCCAGCCGCAACACCCATTCTTCAGTTCCACCTGAATACCCACGTTCTCCAACACTGGCACGTTCAATTTCCTTCCTTCTGCTCGATGAATGCCTACACTCAAACTCTCCATCAAACCCAAATTTGATTTTTTTGAAGTTGCCATCGTCGTCAATCGGCTTTTGTAAACTTTTAGGGAAATTAGAGAAAACCCAATTGAACGCATTTAATAAAAACTCAGGTGGTGCAGTTGCCGGTGGGTCGGGGCGAAGACAGGTGGTGCAGTTGCCCATGGTGGTAGTGGTGGTTTAGTATGGTGGTGTGTGATGGATTACAGTTTGGGTTTGGGTGAGGATGATAATCTCTACTGCGTTCACAAGGTCAAAGAGAATATTAATTTTATTATTTTAATTAATAATATGTTATAATAAATAGACTTATAATGACCATTTTGTCCCTGAGGAAAAGGACAAAAAAACCAAGATTTTATTTGACAAATATAAGCTGATTTCATTTTGGATCAAAATAACAATAAAACTAAAATCACAGGGATCTAGATTTAAAAGGTTTAAGTTTTAAATTAAAGTGGCAAAAGGGATAAAGCTTAGGACCAAAATGACAATGAAATGTGAAAAAACTTTGAATGACACCCAATTTAAATTATCCTGCGGAAAAACAAAACGAAAAATCCAATCGCCACGCTGGCAATCCCCGTGAGTCCAAGCGCACCAATCAAAATCAAACCCTTTTCACTATAAATACAAAACTAAATCACCCTCCGTACAAAATTGAAATTAGGGTTTGCAAAAATGGCTGGAAAATCCGATGCAGAAGTGAAGAAAGGCGGTAGAGGAAAACCGAAGGCTTCAAAGTCTGTTTCAAGATCGTCTAAAGCCGGTCTTCAGTTCCCCGTTGGCAGAATCGCTAGATTCCTGAAGGCTGGACGGTATGCCCAACGTGTCGGCGCCGGAGCTCCGGTGTACCTGGCGGCCGTTCTCGAGTATCTGGCGGCTGAGGTGTTGGAGTTGGCTGGAAATGCAGCGAGGGACAACAAGAAGAGCAGAGTAGGTCCAAGGCACATACAATTAGCGGTGAGGAACGATGAAGAATTGAGTAAACTGTTGAGATCTGTGACTATTGCTAATGGTGGTGTTCTTCCCAAAATTCATTCCACTTTGCTTCCGAAGAAAGCAGGCAAGGAAAAGGGGGATATCGGCTCTGCTTCTCAAGAGTTTTAAGTGTAATATTGTTTCATGTATGATACAGAACTGTGTTTGGGTTTTGGAATACATTCTCGCTTTTGGCAATACATTCTCGCTTTTGGCAACACAGTCTCGTTTTTTATGCAGATTCTAGTTAAATATTGATACAAATTGGGTTTTGTTTTCTGGTAATTATAACCTTTAGTTAAATGAGTTTTAAATGTGTGGATAAAAAGTATTTTAAATGAGATATAATTTTCTGTTTTTTGTTGCACTGGGTAAGAGACGACTGCAAAATAAGCTTGTAGTTCAGATGTTACTGGTCTAGATATTTTCAATTTTAATGCTTGGTTTACATGTGCAACATCTTCTTTCAGGATTTAGTAGCATGAAACACAATTAAATATACATATGAATTGTGGCATTGTGAAATAAGATTGCAACTTTGTCAGCTGTATTGGTCGTTTTTTACACGGAAACAGTGTGATTTAGTATCAAGTGATAACGCATCACTCTTAGGTGCTGTTTGTTTTTTCTGCACGAAAACCTCTTCTGCTGCAGGCCACATCTGCAGGCATCTGCAGGAGAAGAGGTGGACCAAATGTCTTCAGTCTGCAAGGAGAAGAGGGTTTGTTTTTTTTTATATAAAACCTCTTCACACACAAACACACACACAGATCTCTCTCTACTCTCTCTACCACCGCCATCTTCACCACCGCCACCACTTCACCACCGCCATCATCACCACCACTTCACCACCGTCATCATCACCACCGCCATCATCACCACCACTTCACCACCGCCATCATCATCACCGCCCCTTCTCTCTCTACGATCTCTCTCTCTCTTCGTTTTTAGGGTTTTCGATTTGGGGGTTTTCGATTTTAGGGTTTTCGATTTGGGGGTTTTGTTTGTTGATGATGATGTCGGAGGTGGTGGCAGAGTGGAGGTGGAGCAGATGTCGGAGGTGGAGCAGAGGTGGTGGCGGAGTGGAGGTGGAGGTGGAGAAGATTTGGGGGTTTTGTTTGTGACGTCGATTTGGGGCTGGAGCAGCGGAGGTGGTGGCGGAGTGGAGGTGGTGGTGGCGGAGCAGGGGTGGTGATGATGATGATTATGATGGTGGCGAAGCAGTGGTGGTTGTGGCGGAGCAGGGGTGGTGGTGGCGGAGCAGGGGTGGAGGTGGAGGTGGTGCCAAGAAGAGGTAAACCTCTGCTTGGAGAAGCTTACCTCTCATCTCTTCCCCAAGAAGAGGTTGGGGAGAGGTAAAAAGCATTTCTCGAAAAAAAAAACAAACACTCTTCTGAGGCTAAACCTCTTCCCGCGTCTGCACGGTGCAGACAGAAGAGGCCAGGAAGCTCTTCTTCCAAAAAACAAACACCACCTTAGATACCATCTCTGGGAGAGCACCCGGAAGTTCATGAAGACGGGTTTAATCGCATGGAAAGATTCGATAGAAATCTTCCATTTCTATCTATAAGAGTAGTAGATTTGAATTTGAAACAACTCAACCAACTCCCACCACACTCTAAAGATCGAATACAAAAGGACAATCTCTTTGATGATACGTCAGACCCATAAAACGGGTAGATTTATGGACTTTGAGACCTCCGAAAGAACGAATACAAACAAGCTCGTAGTGTTTGAAAAATTGTTGTCAATGTGTTGCAAATTATATATTGACATCGTGGAAAGGAAGCAAGAAATGGACCAGTTAAAAAAAGCCCCTTCTCTCAGTTTCAAACGAAAATTTGAAGGAAACCTTAGTTTCAAATCGGTTTTTGTGTTCAAACTGGTTCGGGTTATGTCGAAGATGGTCAACACCAGTTTTTGACTAACTAGGTTCGGCTTAAACTTATTTTTTCAAGGGGGATATGATCGGTCTCTGTTTGAAGCTAGTTCGAGTTTGAAACCGTTTTTGAGCGGGTTCATCTTAAGGGTGTTACAGCATAGTTTCAACCCTATGGGTTGGGTCCCGACATGCATCAACCAACCTGATTAACATATTTACAACATGATTACTACCCGTCAACCTGTTTGCCATATATAGACAAAATACATTAAACATGTCGTGTTCGGATTACACGATTTTATTCGTGTGCTCTTTAAGATAGTATGTGGATGTACTTCCCTTGTTTGAAGCACAAAATCGATACCTTTTTTAACAATAGAATAATTATAAGTCAAAAGATGTAGATGAAAAGTACTTCAAGTAAGGTAAAAAAAACAATAGTAAATATAACTTCCATTTTTTAGTTTGTTGCAGCATTTCATATACTTTTGCATAACTCCACACTCATTAATAAATGTAAAGTTACTAGCCACAAATAACATTAATACCAAATAACCGGACCTCTATTCGTTGGATGGCGGTGCAAAATAATGATGAAATTCACACAAATAAGCGTTTAGATGAACTACATTCTCGGTATTATGCTGGCATCTTCCCACATGAAACACAATATATATTCATATGAATTGCAGCATTGTGAGACAAGATTGCAGCCTTTACAAACAGTTTTAAACAAGTAAAGTAATTTAAATTATCCTTATAAAACTATTTATTTTTACTTGTAAATAATCAAGTAAAAAATTAGATACCAGTTCTAACATTCAGTCCATAATGCCTTAGCAAAAATACATGCACAAACACAAACTAACAGGAGCCACATTCAGGATCCAATTAAGCCACATTTTAATCAAGAAAAATATACAAAACATAGAACTGTCTTTTAGAAATACGCTAAAGTTTCAATATAACGATGCGCAAATGGGTCCTTTCTAAGGGGGTAGTCGATGACATCAGATATCTGCCTAAAACTCTTGTCATGAACATTATATCTTATCAGCTTCCAGGAAATTCTCAGCACGATGAACGTATCTTCTTCTTTTTCACCTCTAACCACATCAACAACATTAAAATCATAAGGCGAACGGGTCATCTCCGGAAAGGCACCCCAAAGTTCATGGAGCTGTAGTTGATACTTGACAAACCACCCCGAATGATCACTCAACATCTCATACACGTTCTGGTGTAAGCCAGTTCCCTTAGGATCAACACCCGCTGTTAAATGTAAATGACCTCTAGATTCCCCAAAGTACATTGTCATTAAATTAAAAGACGTCATATCCACCGGCAAGGGCAATGTTTGCACCTGTTCAGCCTCGATTTTAAAGTAGAACCAGGGAGCCCAGTGAATAGCTCCATTCCAGTAAACTCCCTTTTCGAACAAGGACCAGTGTCTATCTAAAGTTACGGTACAAATCTTCCATTCCCCTGTATCAGATGAGTAGATTTGAAACTGAAACGAATCATTACCAGGCTGAAGCCGACGAATACAAACAAGCTTGTAGTGAGGACAATCTGTTTGATGAAATGCCAGACCCATAAAACAGGTAGTGTTACGAACTTTATAACCGCCCGGGAGCGATGGGATGATTGCGAATTGTTTAGTGGTGGGATTAAATACATAATACTTACGAGCACCTATGCTCCCTTGTTCGCTACAGCAAAGGAGTAATCCATTACAAGATTGCACAATTCTGATACCACGAGGATCAGGGTAAAAATCGAGGCTGCGAAAAGGGGGAGTGCCTCTGTTTTCAACATCAAACGGGACGTATACATTGCCAGCAAATATACCAGGAGATTTTAGAAAGCTATCATACCTTTGGGTGAAATGTCTGTCGCTCAAAAGCAAACGCCAGTGTTTAGAAACAGATTTGAAGCGAAGGATGGATGTAGCAGGGAGGCGGAGAAGGATCTCGGTTAAAAGGTCATCGTTTGAACCAATAACTGCTCCGGAGTGAGTCGATTGCTGATCGGAATCCTCCATGGATGCTTTTGAGAAGCTGGCTTCGAGGGTTTTCTTGATTTTGGGTCTGTTGTTCAACATTTTGTTAGGGGCTGTTTGGCTAACCTTATTTTGGGCTACTCATAACTTATTTGCTTATTTGAAAAGTAAATAAGTCATAATGGAATAACTTATTTACTTATTCCTCTCACATATAAGTTAACCCAAACACCTTTTAACTTTTCAAAAAGTCAATAAGTAAATAAGTCACTAAAATAAGCTTAGCCAAACAGCCCCTTAGAGTGATTTTAAGAGCGTTGAACAAAATGTGTATACAAAACACCTTTTAACTTTTCAAAAAGTCAATAAGTAAATAAGTCACTAAAATAAGCTTAGCCAAACAGCCCCTTAGAGTGATTTTAAGAGCGTTGAACAAAATGTGTATACAAAGGTGTTCTTGATTTTGCTTCAACATTAGGGTTTCCATAGTGGACCGGGCCGATGAAAGGCCTCGCTATTTTATTTGTAGTTAGTGTCCCGTCCCCCCCCCCCCCCCCCCCAAAAAAAAAGGTTAATCTTCTTTTGTTCTCGTCTAAATAGCGATGATGTTCCTGCAAAACAAGGTTAATCTTCTTTCGTTCTTGTTTAAACCAAGATGTGTGGTTCTCTATTTATAGCCGAGGTGATTTGTGAAGGATATGAGTTGATGGGCCTTGGGTCTGAGGTCGACAACAAGGAATATCCATTCTATCTCCTCGGCCACGAACGTTAGTGATTCCAGGCAAGAGGGTAGCTGGCGCATGTTGAATGGATCGACGTGTCCCGACAACTGTCCTTGTTGTCTAGTATGTCATCAGCAGTTAAGTGGAGATCTTGGAGCAGTGGTCGACGCAAGCTGATTGGTGCCACGTATTTGTCCTTGTGTACTTCTTGTCTCCTGCAAGATTGCTCATCATACACCAAACACAGATACAACCTGTTGAGCGCCTATTGACCCACTGTCCTGCCACTCGTACTTTCTGTACTATCCGATGTTGCCTTGCGTTTCTTGTCCCTGCTCACGGCTCGAGGTAAGCCCGTGTAGCCGACACAAGTTCAAGGAAGCTAGGTCTTTTGCCAAAGGAACTAAGTGTCATAAATGGTTCTATCTTGTTCCTGACCTCGCGCGCGATTGGGGGCACACCCTTGTAGTCGGAGCAAGGTCGAGGAAGTCAAGGCTTTGGTTTATTTTGGGTATGGTCTCGCGCGCGACATGAGACTAACTCATTTGATCGGCGTAGGATTTGGGACCACCCCCCTTCAACAATGTTATTGTTTTCTACGAACTATATACCACTTCCAAAAGATATTTTCACTCACTTTTTTATATTGTAGGCTACCAGCCCTTCAGTATGAAATCGCAAATTGAAGCCATCCTGCTCGTATTTATGAAGAGCGCCATGTTTAGTTACTTTGGTTTTACATAAAGGTTAACTTTAGTATTCAACAAGAGTAAACTGCAACTTAAGTCCCTTTGGTTTAGTTGAATCAGCGCATTGATCTCTTAAATACTTTTTTTTTCTTCCTAGGTCTTTGTGGTTTACAATTTCTTACACTACGAGTCCTTAGTAAACAACTGTTAAATATTCCTTGCTTAAAATAATTTTATCTTTTTAATTTTGTAAATAAATCCCTATTGCCCCCTTAAAAGTTCGGTTATATCTAACGATTGCCCCTTAAAAAAAGTTTTTTGTGCCCCCACTGACCAGAGATGATTGTTGTATATATTTTTTATATGGAAATGTTGTTTTGAATTGTAAAGGTAGTAGACCAAAAGAAAGAAATATACCGTTCACAAGTTTTTGTATTATTTCATTGTGCTACATGTATTGTAGTAGGATGAGTATAGAACTAGTTCCATTTCTTTTTAACTATTCCCTTCATTTATCATAATATGTATTGAAGAACATTACGCCCCGCTTGCGATATGCGCATATAATGTATATATGTGTGAACGGTCGGGTGACAAAAGTGAAAGTGCACTAATTTTAACGTTATTTTACTAATTTCTGAAAATAATGTTAAAAGAGGGGGATGGTTAATCATGCATCATGTGGTGGCGTTGATAGCCGAAAGACAATGGAGTGCATGCACTAATTGGCCTTTGTCTTAAATTCCGAGTGTTATGTGACTTGTGTTCAAGGGCAATGTTTGATGCAAAACTACCATCAAACTGAGGGTCTCACTGGAAGCAGCCTCTTTATTCCTACGAGGTTGAGATAAGGCTCTCTACATCTTACCCTCCTTAGACCCTACCTTAGCTTTGCTATTGGTGGGATTTACTGAGTATAACGATGATGATGATTAATTGTAGTATTTAGTTTAACAAATAAAAACTAAAAAAAACCTTTAAATAAGAATCCCAAACACCCCTCAGGTTTGCCCACTTTTTATTTCAAACCCTTTGGGGATGATGCAGAAAAGATCTTTATAATTCTCATCCATAATATACCATATGAGCTCACGGCATTTGAAATGAAAATGGATCACAACCATTGAATTTCTTTTGTTTTTTGTTTCCACCAAGCTCTAGAAATGTCAACAATTTATGACCATTACAATCAACAATGTCAAAATTAACCACCAACTTTCTCAATTCAATGTAAAATTGTGAACCCAAATTAAGTAACTCAAAACAAGTTACTTGAAAAACCGAAGAAACATACGTTGCGCTTGTTCACTACCTTAATGTTTGGCGTCTCTTGGAATGTCAAGATCCTTAAAGAGATTCAAGAAACGTAAGGGGCTGTCGACTCCAACTCCCATTGCATTCATCCCGTTATCTACATACAACACCGCCCCTGTAATGGCTGAAGCCAATGGCGTTACAAGAAACTTAAGGAACGTTTTAGGACGTTTTGGTGCAAGTCGTTACAAGCCTGTTGAGCGCCTATTGGCCCACTGTCCTGCCACTCGTACTTTCTGTAATGTCCGATGTTGCCTTGCGCTTCTTGTCCTTGCGCACGGCTCAGGGTAAGCCCGTGTAGCCGATACAAGTTCAAGGAAGCTAGGTCTTTTGCCAAAGGAACTAAGTGTCAGAAATGGTTCTATCTTGTTCCTGACCTCGCGCGCGATTGGGGGCACACCCTTGTAGTCAGCGCAAGGTCGAGGGAGTCAAGGCTTTGGTTTAAATTGGGTAGGGTCTCGCGCGCGACATGAGACTAACTCATTTGATCGGCACCTGATTTGGGACCATCCCCCTTCAGCAATGTTATTGTTTTCTACGAACTATATACCGCTTCCAAAAGATATTTTCACTCACTTTTTTATATTGTAGGCTACCAGCCCTTCAGTATGAAATCACAAATTGAAGCCACCCTGCTCGTATTTATGAAGAGCGCCATGTTTAGTTACTTTGGTTTTACATAAAGGTTAACTTTAGTATTCAACAAGAGTAAACTGCAACTTAAGTCCCTTTGGTTTACATGAATCAGCGCATTGATCTCTTAAATACTTTTTTTTGCCTCCTAGGTCTTTGTGGTTTACAATTTCTTACACTACGAGTCCTTCAGTAAACAACTGTTAAATATTCCTTGCATAAAATAATTTTATCTTTTTAATTTTGTAAAGAGTAAATTACGTTTTTGGCCCCTGTGGTTATATCATTTTTACTATATTAGCCCAAAATAAGAATTTTTAACATATTTGCCCCCCATGGTCTCTATATCTAACTATTTTGGCCCCTGAGACTAACCAAATCCCAAACTCTGGTTAATTATTAGGCACATGATGGGTAATATGGTAATTTCCCCTCCCCCACATATTAAAAACAAATTAAATGAAGATCTGTGTTTATCTTTTGTTTAGGCATTATTTAATTTACTAGCAACGTTGGTGATGACTGTGGGTCAAACTCCCCCACATATATATATATATACAAAAGCCCTAAATTCCCATAAACCTTCTCCACTTTTTACCCAGATCTCATCATCTTCAACCATCATCATCATCCCCTCATCTTCCACTTTTTGCACTGCAAATCCAGATGAAGAACCATCATCATCATCATCATCCCCTCATCCGCATCCCACCTCATCCGCAACCCATGATCTTCGATTTCCCCCAATATTCAATAGCCCTTACATCTGGGATTGAACTCATATCATCTGATCTTCCGATTGCTTGTGCTTGTTGACTGTACTGCTCTGTTTCTTCTGTTATATGAGTGAATCGACTGATTTGGTTTAGTTGCCTAATATTCTCGATTAGAAATCACAAGTCAGTCATCTATGATTTGGTTTAGTTGCCTAATATGCTCCGATTGCTTGTGATTGTTGACTGTACTGCTTCTGATGCTCGTTCTTGTTGACCGTACTGCTCTGTTTCTTCTGTTATATGAGCGAATCGACTGATTTGGTTTAGTTGCCTAATATGCTACGATTGCTTGTGCTTGTTGACTGTACTGCTTCTGATGCTCGTGCTTGTTGACTGTACTGCTCTATTTCTTCTGTTTATCTTTTGAATTTTATGAAGGGTTTTGATCTGTGTTTGAAGTTTATGTGGGGATGATGATGATGGTTGAAGATGATGATGTTCGTTAAAGATCTGGGTTAGATTTAATTGAAGATATGGGGATGATGATGATGATTGAAGATGATGAGATCTGGGTTAGATTTAAATGAAGATCTGGGGATGATGATGGTTGAAGATGATGTTCTTGAAAAATCTGGGTTGAAGATGATGATGTTCTTGAAAAATCTGGGTTAGATGATGATGGGAGGGAAAATTACCAATTTACCCATCATGTGCATGTCATGTGTCTAATAATTAACCAGGGTTTGGGATGGAGTTAGCCTCAGGGGCCAAAATGGTTAGTTATAGAGACCATGGAGGCAAATATGTTAAAAATTCTTATTTTGGGCTAATATAGTAAAAGTGATATATCACAGGGGCCAAAAACGTAATTTACTCTTTTGTAAATAAATCCCTATTGCCCCCTTAAAAGTTCGGTTATATCAAACGATTACCCCTTAAAAAAAGATTTTTGGTCCCTCACTGACCAGAGATGATTGTTGTATATATTTTTTATATAGAAATGTTGTTTTGAATTGTAAAGGTAGTAGACCAAAAGTAAGAAATATACCGTTCACAAGTTTTTGTATTATTTCATTGTGCTACATGTACTGTAGTAGGATGAGTATAAAAACTAGTTCCATTTCTTTTTAACTATTCCCTTCATTTATCATAATATGTATTGAAGAACATTACGCTCCGCTTGCGATATGCGCATATAATGTATATATGTGTGAACGGTCGGGGGACCAAAGTGAAAGTGCACTAATTTTAACGTTATTTTACTAATTTCTGAAAATAATGTTAAAAAAGGGGGATGATTAATCATGCATCATGTGGTGGCGTTGATAGCCGAAAGACAAGGGAGTGCATGCACTAATTGGCCTTTGTCTTAAATTCCGAGTGTTATGTGCCTTATGTTCAAGGGCAAGGTTTGATGCAAAACTACCATCAAACTGGGGGTCTCACTGGAAGCAGCCTCTCTATTCCTACGAGGTTGAGGTAAGACTGTCTACATCTAAACCTCCTTAGACCTTACCTTAGCTTTGCTATTGGTGGAATTTACTGATTATAACGATGATGATGATTTATTGTAGTATTTAGTTTAACAAACAAAAACTAAAAAAAAACCTTTAAATAGGAATCCCAAACACCCCTCAGGTTTGCCCACTTTTTATTTCAAACCCTTTGGGGATGATGCAGAAAAGATCTTTATAATTCTCATCCATAATATACCATATGAGCTCACGGCATTAGAAATGAAAATGGATCACAACCATTGAATTTCTTTTGTTTTTTGTTTCCACCAAGCTCTAGAAATGTCAACAATTTATGACCATTACAATCAACAATGTCAAAATTAACCACCAACCTTCTCAATTCAATGTAAAATTGTGAACCCAAATTAAGTAACTCAAAACAAGTTACTTGAAAAACCGAAGAAACATACGTTGCGCTTGTTCACTACCTTAATGTTTGGCGTCTCTTGGAATGTCAAGATCCTTAAAGAGATTCAAGAAACGTAAGGGGCTGTCGACTCCAACTCCCATTGCATTCATCCCGTTATCTACATACAACACCGCCCCTGTAATGGCTGAAGCCAATGGCGATGCCAGAAAAGCAGCAGCATTTCCCGCTTCCTCTGTTTCAATAAATTAATTTCCATCATTTTAAAACAAAACAATTGGATAAAGTGATCAGCTGACATTCATTATATTTGAGTTGCTTAATGAGATTCACACTGACCTGCTGATAATTCCTTTTGCAGTGGTGCATTCTCTAATGAATAATCAATAATCATATCAATAAAACCGAACGCCTTGGCAGCACGACTTCTTAGTGGTCCTGGTATATTTTTACTAAAAATTAATACAACAATACCAAATTTGTAACATTTATGTTTTGTTATTATAAACACACACACATATATGATAATGATTCTAAAATAACATGTTACCATAAAGTTGCTAGCCAGATATAAACTTCTAAGCACAGCGGCAAAGCCTCCTCATATGCTGATAGGACCCATCACAAGAAAGCATCGACAGTCTTCGCGTATATAAGAATGCACCCGGATTCAAATTTCTAGGTGCATCCTCAGCCACCACAGCTGGTTGGTCAGCACCAATGCTTGCAAGAGACGATCCATTACATTTCATATACTTTTGCATAACTCCACATTCTTTAATAAATCCAAATTTACTCACCACACATGACTGACTGCCCAACTGATTTACAAACAGAATCACATGATTCCCCTTGTTTACCAACCACAACATTAATACCAATTACCCGAACCACTATTTGTGTATTATTAATTCCAACCAAATTGTTGGATGGCGGTGCAATATAATGATGGAATTCACTCAAATAAGCGTTTTCATGAACTACACTCTCAGAATTATGCCGGCATCTTCCCACATGAAATACAATATCCATATGAATTGTAGCATTGTGAGACAAGATTGCAGCCTTTACTATCTATTTTACTTGTAAGTAATCAAGTAACACTGTAACAGTTTAGATTAAAAAAAAAGTATAAAGAAAACTAGATAGTGCATATTGCTGTATAAAGATCAATAATAATCAGACAACCAGTTCTAATATTCAATCCATAATTTCTTTGCAAAACATATATGCACAACAGACAAACTAACAGGAGCTACATTCAGGATCCAATTCAGCCACACTTTAATGAAGAAAAATATACAGATATATAGAATAGTCTTTTAGAAAGAAGATAAAGATTCGGTATAACGATGGGCGATCGCATACTTTCTAGAGGCTTGATCCGTGAAATAACACATCTGCTTAAAACTCTTGCCATGAACATTATACCTTGTCAATTTCCCGTGAATTCTCAGCACGATGAATGTATCTTCTTCTTTTACACCTCTAACCACATCAACGACATCAAAATCATAAGACGAATGAGTCATCTCCGGAAAAGCACCCCAAATTTCATGGAGCTGTAGTTGATACTTGACAAACCACCCTGAATGATCGCCCAACATCTCATACACGTTCAGGTGTAAACCGGTTTCATCAGAATCAACAAGCACTGTTAAATGTAAATGACCTCTAGATTCCCCAAAGTACATTGTCACCGTTTGAAGTATAGTCATCTCCACTGGCAACGGCAACGTTTGCAACTGTTCGGCATCGATTTTAAAGTACAAGTGATTGCGATAAGAGGGAGCCCAGTGAATAGCTCCATTCCAGTAAACTCCCATATCGAAAACAGGGCAATCCGTACCGAAAGTTACAGGACAAATCCTCCATTCCCCGGTATCAGACGAGTAGATTTGAATCTGAAACAACTCCGCATCATCATCAGACTCTACAGAACGAATACAAACAAGTTTGTAGTGAACACAATCTGTTCGATGAAACGCCAGACCCATAAAACGGATTGTTTTACGGACTTCATAACCTCCGGGGACCGGTGGGATGATTGCAAATTGTTTAGTGGTGGGATTAAACACATAATACTTACGAGCATCTATGCTCCCTCGATAGGTACAGCAAAGGAGTAATCCATTACAAGATTGAACAATTCTGATACCGCGAGGATCGGGGTAAAAATCGAGACTACGAAAAAGGGGAGTGGTTGGGTTTTCGACATCATACGGAACATATATATTGTCAGTAGTAAAAAAACCAGGAGATTTTGAAAGGGTATCATACCGGAGGGTGAAATGTCTGTGACGCAAGAGCAAACGCCAGTGTTTGGAAACAGATTTGAAGCGAAGGATGGAGGTAACAGGGAGCCGGAGAAGGATCTCGGTTAAAAGGTCATCGTTTGAACCTATCAAAGCTCCAGACTGAGTTGGTTGATGATCGGAATCCTCCTCCATATGACTCCGAGTCCGAGAATCAGGTTTTAGGGTTGGATATGAAATCGGTTTCAAGAAACAGAGTATAGAACTGGAATTGGTTATCGGGTCATTTGAATCGGGTTTGAGTTTCAAACCGTTTTGACTGGTTCGGGTCGTTTTTGACCGGATTCAAGCCGGTTTCATGTTACAAGATTTTTTTTGAGTTAATTACTCTTTTCGTCTATGTGGTTTGTCAAAAATCACTATTTCAGTTCATTAGTTTAAAAATTACGATTTTAGTCCCTATGGTTTCACTTTCGTAACCATTTCAGTCCACCTCGTAACCATTTCAGTCCCTGTACTTAACAGAGTAATGGATTGAAATGGTTACGAAAGTGAAACCACAGGGACTGAAATTGTTACGAAAGCGAAACAACAGGGACTGAAATCACAATTTTTAAACTAATGGACTGAAATAGTGATTTTTGACAAACCACAAGGACGAAAGCAGTAGTTAACTCTTTTTTTTTTGAACGGCTGAGGGGGTTACAAGATGGTTTCAAGTTTCAACCTGTGGGTTGGGTCCAAACCGGCTTCGACCAACCTGGTTTCAGACATGCGGATGAGCTTGGAGCATGCGTTCAAAGGCTAAGTGGGTGTTTGGGATTCCTTCTCAAAAGTGACTTATCTATATCTATCTATCTATCTATATACTATATTATAAAGCATTTCCTTAGGGACTTCTTAAAATTTAAGAGGTACATGTAGAAATGCTTAATGTATAACACACAATGCATCTATTAACTACTTTTTAAGGGTAAATATGTCTAAAAACCAACCTATTTAATCCAAAGAAACTCAAAAGTTAAGAGGTATTTTTAAGAGTTAATGACATTCCAGTCAAGAAGTCAATGTTTTAAGTTATAAATATAAAAATAATTAAATGCATAGCAAAAGAAAACTGATTGTCATAATTCCTCCTTTATGAATTATTATATCATGTGTTTCTATTTCGATTGGTTTTCCTTTGAATGACCCTACAGTTAATTATCAGATATAGTTTCTAATTATATTGATTTGTTTTAAATGGATTATAATAATATGAATCCGAGAGGACTATAACTGCTAGCCTTTTCATATGTTGTAACCGGTATCCGTCGTAAATGGGAATAAAAAAAGTCTTTCGTTCAGTGTATAAAATCCTACGTTAATCTAGACGTCTTTGATTAGAATGCAAGTCATTGCACGACACACATTCAAAGCTTTAGAAACAACGTACAAGTCTCGTTGGAACTCCCGTTTGTCTGCATTTTTGATTTCGTTGATCCGCAGCTTGCATTAAAAATTAAGGTAACCAATCCACCTCGTAACTTCGTTTCACTTATTAAAAAAAACACTAACTTTTATTTGTTTGAATTGTTTGAAAAGTCGATAAATCAAACGATGAATATCGCCTTCAGTTACCACCTTAGGAGGCATTCCAAGACGTTTTACCATCATGTCTGGTGTATCATCTGGATCGTTTTAGACTAAGAACCACCACCCTGAAATTCCACCGTCAACAGTCACGGAAGCACCACCACTAGAAACCAACGCCTTACCAGTAACCGGCTCGAACACCTACTTTGAAGCTTAAATTTCATCCACGTCAGTCTCAAGAGTGACATATCTATAAAAGCCACACCGATATAGATCGACAGTACAATGAACTTGTATCTCTCTTGACAATTATTTAATGAATAAAGAAAACTTAGTTTGGATATCTGGCTAGATGCAGATGATAGAGCAGCATGGTATTTTATTTTTTATTTTTTCTTGTTGGCTTCTTTTTATTTACAACTCAAGGGATGACTCAGAAACTTTTTTTCATTTTTCAAGTAGCTGCTTTGTCATTGAGTCTTCTGGCCTTGCCACTATCCTTTGCTCTTCAGTTTTGCCCCATAGTACTGAGTACAGAACAGTTATTATCAACATTGCCCCTAACAATCTATGGCATAATGCTACTCAAGTTGAAGAATAACTAATGTCACAAAAGAATTTATATATGTTATAAGTGATCTTGCATTTGTGGTGTTAACAGTTAATATATAGTTAATATATGATGCTTTACACCTTATTCATTGGTAGTTTTCTGTTCTTGAATAATCTTATCTGGAAGCTTATTATTTTCTTGATGATTATTACTTTATAAGTTATTGTGTAAATCAAGAAGATCGATATCATAATCAAAGTTTATGTTTATTGAAAGTGAAACTGGGTTATGATAAAAAAAAATAAGTAAATAAAAAAGGCATCACTAATCATTAATATTTGAAATAATTAACATTTTTTGAAGTTGAAAAATAGTTCCTTTGACTTAAAAAGTCAAAGTCTGTCTCTTTATTTAGAACGAGGTCAAACACTAATGTGTTACCTAAGGGTGTGGGGAGTGGTTAAACACTTTGGAGTGGCAAACCAAAAAACCGATCAATCAGAGCGCGTCATGTCAATCAGGCAAAAGTGTTTAAACTTTGGTGAAAAGTGTTGGCAATGGTTTAGACACTTGGTGAAGCGGTAAACTATTTAAAAAAAAGGAAAAATGTGTGATTGGTTGAAAGATGGAATGGACCCCACCCACACACCCTCTCTCTCTCTCTTTCCTCCCCTCACCGATTCGGCATGCCACCACCGATTTGGTAAACTTGGAAGCGGCAAACTATGTTGGCGGTGGTGTTTACCGAGTGGTAAACTAGTTTGCCACTCCTTGCCGAAGCCCACTCCGGACACCCTAACATCATAGAACCTAAAAATATGTGTTACCTAACTTACATTAATCATTTGAAGAGGTGTTAAGAATCACTCACAATATCCAATAGTCGACGTACAAAAAAAAGGAATACAGATGATCCATCAACAATAAAAAAATCCAACTGGTTTATATGGCCCTACACCGAACCGTCCTATACACATCTTGTTTGTCATCCCGCCGCATCGCGCGGGCTCCCCACTAGTTAACTTATATAAGTCAAAAGTGAGAAGTTAGAAATTCTAACTTCTTAAAAATGACTTCTCAACACACAAAACACTCCAAAATAAGCTAACCCAAACACTCAAAAAACAACTTATTAACTTTTATAAGTAAAAAAGTCATAAGTTGCTCCAAAATAAGCTAACCCAAACACCAAAGGGGTGAATCAACTTGGTGAAGAAAAATGAATAAGAGTTGACTCTCATTTTCGTCTATGTGGTTTGTTTACTTTTGCCATTTCAGATCAATTTTAAAAAATACACCAGTTTCCTCCCTGACATACTGGAAACGTGTCATATCAGTCCAGAAATTAAAACTCAGTTAAGTCAGAAGAGTTAAATGAAGGATATTATTATCAATTCATATATATTTTATTTTCACCTTATTTTATGAATTGACAATAATACCCTTCATTTAACCTATCTGACTTAGCTGAGTTTTAATTTTTGAACTTAAGTGGCACATTTTTAGTATGTCAGGGGGACACTGGTGCATTTTTTTAAAATTGGTCTAAAATGACAAAAGTGAACAAAACACAGGGACGAAAATGACAGTCAACTCAATAAATAAATTATACAAATGTATAACAAGTTAATAATGCCCCTAATTAAATGTTAAAAAATAATGAGATTAAAAAAGTGGATGAATTTCACAAAATTTGGAAAGCTCGATGAAGGTAATGTTAGAAAAAAACCTTTTAGATGATAGGGACGAAACTGATCAAATTAGAGGGACGAAAATGATAGTACAAATAACTTCATTTAATTATTTTGTTATTGGTTTCGGTTTACTTTATTTGTGTTCTAAGTTTCGAAGACATAAGCTTTTCTTTTAATTAGCTATTGACAAATGCTTATTATTAGAGATTGTGATGCTTTTCTTTAAACCAGTTATTGGCACAGAGTTATTGAAAAATCATATCACCCATCGTTACGTATGATGCATCACATTTGCGGGTATTTAGAGCATTTACAATCGACCCCTTGTATATTTGTGACTGTGTTAGTTATATTATAAGGAATAGTTGTGAGTGGAGGAGAGAAAATTGTTAATTGTTCATCTGTAAATATATGGAAAACATTGTTCACTGTTTATAATTTTTTTAATATTTTTTAAAGTGGTTGTGAGTGGAGAAGAAAGAAAATGTAATGATAAAGGTATAAAATAATATTATTTAATTGAAAATGAGATAGAAAACGTAGTGGTTTTTAGTGTAATTATATGGATATTTATAAAGATTCTATTGTGAATGTTCTTATAATTCTATTAGGTTATAGACAGGTGTAACACCCCGAAAATTTTGGATCAAATCATAGCTGCAGTTTAATCTTTTGAAAATATGTCAGCTTTCACTGGTAAATAAAATTAACCGACTCGTTTAAAAATCATTTTCATAAATCATTTGATACATATTATGATTACCCGTAATCTTTTGGGATAGATTTCTAGTCACCAGTTTTACATGTTTGTCGATACAGCTGGGTACCAGAAATCTATGCTGGTATGTGATGATGGTACACACCACCTTTAATACAACGTCTTCTGGGAGAATGCCTACTACACTGCGCGTATTTTATATGGCCATTCCTTGTTGATGAGTCGGGACGCCCGAACACGATACCATTACCCGCAATGTTTAATGTTATTCAAGCAATACAGATTAAACTGGATTCTTATATTTTTGAAAGCATTTGCCCATTTATATAATACCCGCTCCAAGCGGCTAATGCCGTATCCCAAGTTTTCAAATAAAAATAGGCTAAGAGTATTTACCTTTGCTTAGCAAATATTCTGTTCAAATAAATTCTCTGAAGCAAATCTATATTTCAGGTTGTTTATCATAGGCACGATTATCTGAAAGACTCTATAGTCTAGAGTAAAACATATATAAATATCCGTTAGAATGTTCAAGAGTCTTTTTGTAAGTTATATTACTTGACTCGCTACTTGGAATATTATTTGGTTTCGCTAGATTAAGCGTTGACCGGATAGAATGTGGTTTATACCCTTTCCGAGTGCAAGACCTCGTTAAATATGAGTTATTTAACCAAACATTCTGATTTGGAAATATTTTGAAAGATTTAAATCCAATTCGACTAGTTTATATAATATATATATAATAAACTAGTCATTTGCGTAAACGCGGCATCGGGTGGTCGAAATAGTCTATGATTTCCTAAGCTCGCTTTTATTTCGGATCCTACCTTGTGGGACTTGTATTGAACGAAGTATGAATCTTATTTAATAAATTTCAAATCCTTTTTGATTATTCCTTTATAAATCTATCTTCCGCTGCATATTGTGAAACCTTTATCAATCGTCACGTATAAACCCACCAACAGGGCCCACCGGAAATCGGGGGGTTACAATACGTGTATTACACGTGGTTGTACAATAGAAACGATATAATTATATAATCTGTAAAAAGGTTTCTTATAGCTGATGTATTTTTGTTACCATATGACAGCACGACTAACTTGAATTTATCACAAAAACCGGTCTATTTAATCAGTAACACTGAAATACTATGGTAGCTTGTTTATTAAACACATCATGTTCAAGTTGACCCGTATGATTAAATGTGTCGTGTTTGGGTTAACATTTTAATCCATTTAACCAAACATATCGACCAACCTAAACAAGGGGATGTTTACAACTCAATTACTACATGTCAACCAATTTGACAGATTAGATGAATGAGTTAAATGTGTGATGATGTTGACACGTGTCCAACCTACACCACTAAATTTTACATCTCTGGGGTCGTTTGGTTCACAGAATACTATGGAATTAGGATGAAATTGGAATTAATTCCATTAAAATTTAGTGTTCGGTTAACACATGGTGGAAGTGTAATTTGAATATATTCCAACATGTATTGAAATGTGAGAATCCTTCACTACTCCAATGGAATTTCAATTTTCCAATGGAATGTTAACAAACTACCAAAAATAACATACATTTCATCATTTTCATTCTTTAATTTATCTAATTACATAGATTAATTTACCAACCAAACACAATACAAATTTTGATTGGAATTAATTCCAATTCCTTTCAAAATTCTAATTCATTCCAAAAAAATTCTATGAACCAAACGACCCTCTATGGCTCTATGTCAATAGAAATTCACAACATAGCGCCATCAATTGCGTGACAATCGACAATAAGTCCACGTTCTAACTTTTACTCATGTATCCACAAAAAAACCTTTAGATATTGCTTTTGGTCAATATAACATTTCTCTAAGGCCACTTGGTATACTCTAACATCCATAGGTGTTAATCCTAGTTGGCATCCGGTAACATTTGTTATACCGCTCCTGAAGGGTGTTAAGAGGCATTAAAAGCTTCACATGTTAAGAAGTTAACTTGGAGAGAGAGAGGGAGGGAATCAAGCATTGCAAAATTTACACACACACAACATGCTATATATATGTATTTTAATTAATTTAAGGGGCGTTAATGGGGGTTAAACCATTTCCTTGTTGTAAGGTGAAGTGAAAGAGGGTCAAGTAGGTGATGTGACGTCTACGTGTAGTTAAGGGGCATGAAAATATACCTCATAGCCTAAGGCCATGAGGTGTACTCAAACATCTAGAGTGTTAACAATGACATGACATGTTAACTAACATTGCAAACCACTCCCCTTTTGTGTTAAAGTTCATTAAATGAGTTATGTGTTAACATGTTAACCCAATGTTAAGAGATTGAATTAATTATTATTTTCTTTTTTAGACAAAAACCCAATGTTAAAGTGCATTAAATGAGTTATGTGTTAACATGTTAAACCATTTCCTTAGAGTGGGACACAGTGAAATGAGGAAAAAAAGTTGATATGTCACTTAGATGGAGTTAAGTTAAGTTAAAGTATACCTAAAGGCCTAAACAGACAATTGCAACGACCTGAGACTTGCTGCTTGTTCAACGTTAATGCTCTATAATCTAGAACATAACAACAGACAACTTGTAACTAAAACTATTTATATGTTCCAATATAAAACTATTTATTATATAACAGTTCAGGTAAATATTATTTTAACACTTTAGAAAGTGCATATTGTTGTATAAATCAATAACTAGATATGGAGTACTGGAGCCGGAGCAATTATGGGTAAAAGTAATAAACTCCCTTCATCACAATGCAAGGGTAGTAGCATCGTTTCCGGTTAAGAGATCGGTGAATGGTGTGTGTAACTCAATAATGAAAAGGTGGATAAAGACTTTTTACTAAATTGGGGATCAATGTAAACAGCAACATCTCAAGCACTGTGGGTGCAGATACGAAACTGTTGAAGAACTACTATAGAGATCGGCGAATGTTTTGGCTTAAACGGTTACTTTGTGTATCGGCCAAAATATAAATTCCCAAGTAAATGAATGAATTTCCATTTCTTGATAAACAAAGTTTTCAACAAACACAAAACTTCACTTAAAACTTCCAGTTTGATAATCAATTTAGTATATTATGAGTTTACCCAACCTGATCTTGGTAAGTCCACATGCCTGATGCACGGCGTATTCATCTGTTATGTTCTTCTGGATAAAGCAAGCACCTTCACAATTAAATGCAGCAAAAATCAAGGATCTCTAATAACCCGTCCAGCAGATCTGAATTAAAATACAAAACAAGTTACTGGTGAGACAATTTGATACAGATTAATCTTCTTCCAAGGGAGTGTTTGGATGTGTGTTTTGAAACCGGTTATGTGACACTAAATAATCAAAATCAAACAATTGAACACGATGCAGGTGACAGTGTGTGGATGTACTTCCCTGCTTTAAAATAAGGTAAAAAAACAAGAGTGAATATAACTTCCTGTTTTTTTTTTTTTAAATTGCAGCAGGTAAGAAATGGATACAAAACAAGCTTATAGTTTATCCAAACAGTAAAACCGATTAATACGACTTCAAGTCACAATATTCAGATAATTAGTTTCATATCACAAATCCAAGCACCCCCAAACCCAGAATAGAAATAACACTAGCAATAACCATACCACAAACAACAATAAAAGACAGTGATAACGATAATGATTCTAAAAGAACATGTTACCGTAAAGTTGCTAACCCGATAAACTTTTAAGCACAAGGGCAAAGCCTCTTTGTATGCTGATGTGACCCATCACAAGAAAGCATTGACGGTCTTCGCGTGTATAAACATGCACCTGGGTTCAAATTTCTAGGTGCATCCTCAGCCACCTCAGCAGGTTGGTCAGCACCAATGCTCGCAAGACACGATCCTTTACATTTCATATACTTTTGCATAACTCCACATTCATTAATAAACACAAATTTACTCGCCACACACGACTGCCCAACCGACTTACAAACAGAATCACATGATTCCCCTTGTTTACCAACCATAACATTAATCCCAATTAACCGAACTTCTATTTGCGTATCACTAATTCCAACCGAATTATTGGATGGCGGTGCAAAACAATGATGAAATTTACTCAAATAAGCGTTTTCATGAATTACACTATCGGAATTATGCCGACATCTTCCAGCACAGTAATCAAATAAACTTGAATAAGTCCCTGAAGTCACCGGTTTAGCTATCTTCACTTTTAACGCTTGATTTACATGCGTTCTTTCCGGATTCAAGCAGCATGAAACACAATACTCATACGAATTGCAGCATTGTGAGACGAGATTGCAGCCTTGACAGCTGTACTGATCTCTTTTCACACGGCAGCAGTGTGATTTAGGATCAAGTGATAAGGCATCACATACGTAACCAGTATAATCAGTTATTAAATATCTTCCTTGAACCGTCGTTCTGCAGATTTGCGTTTCTTGAAAACTGATATCCTTTCTAATAGCAAACGTTGTCGAAGTCAACATCAAGATCAGCACCAATCTTAACTTAAAATCCATGTAATGATCAAACTCGGATTCTTATCCGCACCACTATGATATTA
This sequence comes from Helianthus tuberosus, assembly GCA_030545235.1. NCBI lineage: Eukaryota > Viridiplantae > Streptophyta > Magnoliopsida > Asterales > Asteraceae > Helianthus > Helianthus tuberosus. The sequence continues at coordinate 23,444,199 of CM060447.1, read as the reverse complement.
GTATCTAAAGTTCCAACTGATCAGTGATCACTAGTCATTTAAGGCCAATCTGTCTAGAGCACGAACCCGTTTTCAAGCAATGCCCGGGCTCGCCGTCTGCCACTATGACAAGATTAAACAATAACTATTAATTAGAATCACAAGGTTATACAATTGTTAACACTATTAAAAAAATTAACTTAAAAAAGGAAAGCATTATTAATAATTTAATATCGATAATTTGTTGCATATAACATACTGTAGATGATAGTTTCCATAATTATTCTAAAAGTTGATTATCATGAGCAATTAGTTTGAAATTCATGTCAATAATATTCATTTAATCAGAAGTCAAAGACTCCTTCTGGGTACGAAACATATCAATCACAATCCGCGAAAAAAAATCATTAATTGTAATGAAACCTAACCAAGAACCAATCTTTGAGTCTTTCCTGTGTGATTTAAAATAATAATCACAGTAATATAAAATGGAATTGAAGAGAAAGGGGAGATTACCTGGGATTTAAGAACCCTAATTTCAATGCAGCAGTACAGATCTTGATTAAGAAGAATTACACAGGGTTTAATTTGGGGAAAACAAGATTGAGGGTTACAGGATACAATATCGATTTGGGATAAAATTGGGTATGAAATGTTGGCCCGTTACCGGTTTATACGGACATGGTGATGAAATGTGGATCAGAACACTATTAGTAAATTTTTTTATCGGGCTATTTGTTTACCATTCAATGAGTCTCTTAATGGTTCAGACTTATTACTGGTTCAGCACTTAACGGTTCAGACTGTTTGTTTCATGAATAAATGTCTGAATGATTCAGACATTTGCATCTGAATGGTTAAGCATTATACTGAGTCTGAATTGTTAAGACCTTTAATTTGAATTGGTTAGACATTTGCCTCTGAATGGTTAAGTATTATACTGGCTTTTAATGGTGCAGACCTCTTACTGGTTCAACACTTAATGGTTCAAACTCCTTACTGGTTCAGCACTTAACCATTTAGAAGTTGCCAAACGACACTTATACTTAGTTGGTTTATAGAGGGATAGTGGGTTAGACAAGTTAACTTTTGACTTATGGTTTGGGTTGAGTTTACTTGAGTACATGAAGATTTGAGGTGGTTCATGGTAAAAATTGTTCATGTTAATTTGATGAGTGTAGATTCTGAACCTTGTTATGAAAAGATAAGTAGTTTAAATAGGGATAAAGTATGCAAAAGTTTATTTGAACTTACAACAATTCTTACCATATGCGGTATATTATAAAATGTATACTTTACTTGCTATTGTATGTAGCACACCTTTTAAAACTTGTAAAATAATAATGTGACATCGGTTTATGACGATATGAAGCATTAGATGGTGACGTGGCCTGGTATTACCATTGATCTTGCCTTAGCAGTTGCATCCACTAGACCGCTACCACTATCTGCATGAAGGTCTTCACTCCCTACACTTCTATCTTTAACCGTTGATGCATGTCACCCTCCCTCTCACGTTGTCCAACTCATCTACTCGCTTCACGTTACCACCCACCTTGTGAAGTCAACCTCTTCCCTATGTTCCAGTAATTTGTTATTTTTCGAATATCATTGGTGAATTCTCCTACCCTATTTGTTTGATTTAAAGTTGTTTTATTTTAAATTACTCAAGATTTGTTTTTTCTATGTTTTGACCACAAATAACTTTGTAAGTATGATACTTTTTTTCATTATTGGAAGGTGTGTTATAAAAGAGGTATGTTGGCATTTGTCGAAGGTGTCACAATCAGTAAGGTATGAAGATAGGCGCAAATGGTGATCGGGTCATGATGGCCTTCAACTTTAGTTTATGCAACGTGTGTCGTTACCAGTTAGGATGATGGAGTAGTGTAAAGTACTTTCGAAAAATAAATCCAAGTTGTTTTCAATAGATTTTAGTTGGTGAAAGTTTTAAACTTTATACTTTAACCTTGAAGGCTTGAATACAGGTTGGAATGGAGTAAGGGCAACAAACTAACAAACTAAATTGCTTTTAAGTAAATCATAGTAGATCTTGGGTACCAACCCAAATCACTTTTTAGTAGATGTTAGTAGATTTATGTTTCAAAGTGAATATCATATATATGTTTCAACTCAAAATTTCATGACAAGTTAACTGTAACTCGATTAGGTTTTGAATGATACAATAATGCTCACTTTTTAATAACCAAGGAAATTGGAATTGTTACCGAGTGTCGTAGAGTTCAATATTTCTATGCTCAAACATGTGAATTGAGTTTCTATGCGTAAACAACAACGTTTTGAAACATAAGATGAAAGTTAAAGTTCCTTGATGAAAAAATGACATTGGACGGAAGCATGACATATGTTCTAGTAAGTGAAAAGACAATCAAAGAAAGAAAGTACCTATAAAAACTATGAACATGGTATCCAACAGTGTCATCGACCTAGGTCCACGAGTAGCTGAAGAGGTATGGTCCCAATTCCTTGCCAACATGGCAAGGACCATACCACTTTCTCCATCCTACATGGCGTTGACGTCAGCCGCATCATCCAGAAGCTTCTAGAAGCTTCTAGAAAATATCCAGGTGACACCAAAGATACTCCAGGCGACATAAAGGACAACACGTGTCACCAACCATCAAGCGCCATGTAGACCTGCAACAGGTCAGGGAGCAGCCAGACAACTTCAGTACGATGTTTCCACATTCGACAAATAAAGACGCGCCACGTGTACCACTACACTGACCGCAGCAGAGGAGACCAAGAGGATATTCCCTTTGGTCGGACAGCTGGTGCGCGTCTACAGCTGGCATCGTTGCTCCTCCCTCTTTCACCATCCGGCTATAAATAGAACCCTCCATCATTCAGGTAAGGGGATCGGGCTCTCACTATTCTCACACTTAACACACACTGATTATTCTTCCTCGGAAGAGTACTTATTCTCACGCCGGAGCCTGGTTAAGAGGGAAACCCCCATATTCCCCTCTTAACGAGACTGACGGTTTGCTGTTTTGCAGGAGACGGTCATCTTGCGAGTGAGAAGAGAGATTGAACCCACAGAAGAAGTAACCCCACTGATTAACCGTAGTGTAAACCAGTGTTTCATCATTGGCGCCATCCGTGGGACCACTGCTGTACCCAGCTTGCCCCAACTCATACATATAATGGGCAAGCTCGTGAGAATTAACGATGCGTTCAGCAATCTACAACAAACACACAAGTAAGGGACAATTTACGACAGTCAAAATAAAGAAGGTACAAGAAATTACCAGAGGCACCGCGCGTGAAAGTAACCATTTACAATCAGCAGACATCTCCTCAGCAAGGAGTTCAGCGGCTTGGCACTCAGCAGTCTTCTCTTGAAGAAGACGTTCAGAAGTCTCACATCGCCTCGCCAGAACCTCCAGCTTAGCGATGCGTTCAACATACTTTGTCTCTTTCTTCTCAAACCTCATGCGCTCTTGATTAGCCTAATCAGCAATATCCTTCTTTTCACCAGACAAACGAGTAATCGTGTCACGTTGCGTTCTAAGCTCAACATTGGTACGCTCGCACGCCGCTTCCCAATTTTTCTGTTTGTCAGCATTGGCTTTCCTCTCCTGGGCAAGCTTTTCCTCGGCGTCAGCAAGCCTCCACTCCAACCCCTTCTTCTCAGCATTGAACTTCTCCCTTTCTTCCGCAAATAATCTCTTATCATTCTCAAACTCCATTGTATCCTCCCCCATCTGTTTCCACTCGCGGACAATCTCCTGAGTGGTGGAGAAAAAATTAACCCCGGCCTGAACATGGTCATCCAACAGGGCAAACCGGCGGCGTTTCCTCTGAAACATCCTTTCAGCTGGGGGGAGAGACAATGAGTAGAAGTCATGACAATTTTCAGGGTTGTCCATCCTAGAACCTTGGGTCAAGTTCCAACGGGGGATGTATGGAAGTTCGTCACAAGCCGGATTCGTGGTATCAAAGGAGTCAGCATGAAATTTTCCAAACTGAGGGCTGCGGACGGCACCCGAAGTTGCACCACCACCATCACCTGGGGGACGTTTGGTATATACAGTTTGATGGGGAGTAGTTTCACTCACCTCTACCTCAACATTCTTACCACGATCACCACCAGCATCACCACCCGCACCACCACCTGCATCACCACCACTTTCCGCAACCTGCTCAACACCCGCAGCTTTTTCCTGCCCGTCAGGAGTATCACGAGGGGGAGACAACCCAAATATCCTCGACGGCGGAGACGCAGGAGGTGTAATCTTAGAAATATCAATCTTATGCCCACTTTGGGCTGTTTTGGTACCTGCTCCAAGACGAGCAGAGCATATTCAAAGAAAAAGACTAACAAATGAAAACGTATAAGACATTGAGAAAAATGAAAGCGCATACCAGAAGCTTCAAAGATTTTCTGCAGTAAATCACTCGGCTTCTCTGCAAAAATGCCCATATCGATGTCCGATTCAGAAGGGGCAGGAGGATTCTCTTTCTGAAGTTTAATCTTCTTCGCGGCAAGCGCAGCAGCAGCCTGCTCGTCAAGTTTCCTTTTCCTATCATCAAACATCCTCTTCTGCATAATCTCCGTTAAAGTCGCCCGATCCTCAGGGTCCGACTCAGGGTGTTTCTCTCCAACCCCTAAACCGGGCAAGGTATCAGAAATGACAACATAATCAAAGGTACGAGAAGTATGAAGTCGCTTACGAGGAGACTTGGAGGAGGTTCCTTCAACCTTTTTCCCTTTCCCTTCCGGCCTATCAGTTTTCTTCCTCCCCGTCTCTAGCGGGTTAACAATCTCGACCGGAATCTCCACATTTTCCTCAACAAGCTCATTCACCGGCTCTTGAACAGCCCCTTGCACCGGACCTGCACGCGCGGAAGGAGACGTTAGGTCTTCCAACGATCTGCCAGAACCATCACTCGAGAGAACGATAACTTCTCCTCGAGCAGAATCAAATGAATCACCCTCATTTTCAACATCCTCACCTAACACAGTGTTCACATAAGCAGTGAAACTCCCATCACTTGGGTGCAGAAACCGGTGGCGGATCTGATCCAACCAAGGTCCTTTATCAGTCTTCGGTATTGCTTCAACCATCGCACCCGGAGCATCGGGATCCAAAACATTCATCAATGAGAACCCTACTGCAAAAAGGAAGAAATGAAGCAATACAAAAATAATACAACCAAAGGAAAAACAAAAGGGAAAGATAGAACAAACGTACACTTGCCACTATGACCATAAACTGGAACACCGAGGGGATTTTTAGGAACCCACTTCAAACTCATCCCGGCACCAACCAACGCCATCTCCTCAAGCTGAATTATCGGAGTAGCCTTCCGGGTCAACCTCTTATACCACTCCTGATTAGCAAAGTCTGCAACCACATCAACCTTCGGGATACCCTCACCCACAGATCTGTAATGCATATCCACAGGAACAACCCCCCGGCGAATAAAGAAAAACTTCTGCTTCCAGTCATGTATACCCTTCAATGGCACAGAACAAACTGGCGTCACACCGGTACGGGCACTGAAGGAGTAAAACCCATTTGTATATGTAACAGTGTAGAAAACGTTGAACATCTCGAACGTCGGATCTAACCGGTTGGCCATACAAACGAACTCAAAATGGGTGATACGGGGAAGCCCGATGGCATTTATTTGAGAAATATGGAGACCATAGCCCCTCAAAACGTCAGCAGTAAACCGAGTCATCGGGAGTCTAAAGCTACCTTCCCGGAAGAAAGCAGCATACAGGGTCATGTACCCGGGAGGGGCATCCATGGCAGTGGAACCTGCAATAGGATATTGAGCACCCCAATCAGGGAGAAAACCCATCTCCCTCACTAGATTCTGAAACTCCTCCTCTTTCCAAACAATCACCGCTTGATCTGGGCCAGGAGGAGTTCTACCCTTATTCCTCTTTTTCTTCGAAATAGGATTCGAAGTAGACATAATGGAAAATGGAAAAAGGAAGGAGATTAACTCAAAGGTTGAAAGAAGAAAGATCAGGGAAGATGAGGAAAGTCCGGGATTCAAATTTTGAAAAGTGAAGAATAGAGGAGACCGCCTTGGAATTTATACCCATCGCATTTAATGCGATGGGCAGCGAACCGCCAGAGGTACAGGAAAAGACCCAATCAAGGCGAGACACGTCAGAAGAGAGAGAAGACGCCACCATCTTTTCCGGAAAAGTGTGCAACAACCGCCTGCCATTATGACGTAGAGTAACCGACGTGACTGAAAAGGCGCCTGTTCAACTGACACCAGGCTGTCACGTCAGTCAATCCCCCCGAAGACAACAAAGCTTCCTCCTGAAGACAACACTCATACAAGCGCCGAAGCCATGCGCCATGCGTCCATTTGGCTCACTTCCGCAAGGAGTCAGAACCCATGCGCCAGGCGTCATGCGTCCATTTGGCTCACTTCCGCAGGGAGTCGAAACCTATGCGCCATGCGTCATGCGTCCATTTGACTCACTTCCGCAAGGAGTCAAAAACCATGCACCATGCGTCATGCGTCCATTTGGCTCACTTCCGCAGGGAGTCAGAACCCATGCGCCATGCGTCCATTTGGCTCACTTCCGCAGAGAGTCGAAACCCACACGCCATGCGTCATGCGTCCGTTCGGCTCACTCCCGCAAGGAGTCAAAAACCCACACACCATAACAAGCACTACATTCATAAGTCCAGAATCCCTCCTAGACGATCAACTCACCTAGAAGGCACACTGGACTGGGGGGACTTGAAGAGGTATGGTCCCAATTCCTTGCCAACATGGCAAGGACCATACCACTTTCTCCATCCTACATGGCGTTGACGTCAGCCGCATCATCCAGAAGCTTCTAGAAGCTTCTGGAAAATATCCAGGTGACACCAAAGATACTCCAGGCGACATAAAGGACAACACGTGTCACCAACCATCAAGCGCCATGTAGACTTGCAACAGGTCAGGGAGCAGCCAGACAACTTCAGTACGATGTTTCCACATTCGACAAATAAAGACGCGCCACGTGTACCACTACACTGACCGCAGCAGAGGAGACCAAGAGGATATTCCCTTTGGTCGGACAGCTGGTGCGCGTCTACAGCTGGCATCGTTGCTCCTCCCTCTTTCACCATCCGGCTATAAATAGAACCCTCCATCATTCAGGTAAGGGGATCGGGCTCTCACTATTCTCACACTTAACACACACTGATTATTCTTCCTCGGAACAGTACTTATTCTCACGCCGGAGCCTGGTTAAGAGGGAAACCCCCATATTCCCCTCTTAACGAGACTGACGGTTTGCTGTTTTGCAGGAGACGGTCATCTTGCGAGTGAGAAGAGAGATTGAACCCACAGAAGAAGTAACCCCACTGATTAACCGTAGTGTAAACCAGTGTTTCATCAGTAGCCTAATTTTGCTTCTCATAATTCTCCAATAGGCTGTGTTAAACGAACCCATATCTATGGTTTTTACATAATATACCACGTACTAAATCAATCACATCATCTTTCTGCTTTAATTCATAGGGGCGCGTTAAGCATATAAGGCTACATGCTATCGTGTCACGTCTTTTCACTCCACATCATAAAGTAACTGACACCTCACTGACACATTACCACCCCACTTTCCTTTACTTTCTTTCACTAACACCTACTAAGATTTCACCCCCTTTCATGTCCTACTAAAATAATATTAAAATCTAACAAAGGAAAATCCTGATTGGTTGATTAAAGCAGGGCCCCATAAAAAGATTCCTCCTCACGCCGTGAATCCGTTCCCCACCCTGCCCTTCCGCCGGTGTTTCCCGCCCCTCCACGCCTGCCGGATGCCACATGGCATAGGGCGTTAGCCCATAGCAAGTGGTCTAAGGGGTACATTTAGCCTCACCCTTCTCCAACGTTTGGAAATAACCTGTCTATTCGTACAATCCGATTATTTGTTTTTCTTTAAATCAAATTAAATATTGAATTTGTAGAACTACAGAATAATGAGGTTTGACATTCTTCCAGACATTAACCACCTTTTGTCTCTATATTCTCTTACTGGTGGCCTGGTGGGGGCATTAAGCATATCCTCCCTAAATCCACTGCTTTTTAGTTTTCTAGTGGCAATGCTTTTTTAATTGAGTTTCCAATCATGACAAATAATCATACTTAGTGACTCTGGTTCATATACCCATTGAATCTTTCTTCAAGAATTTATGCTCTTCAAAAAGTGATGATTCCTGCTGAACATGTTCCCTGTTCATCAGGAACTGTAAAACTGAAGCTTCAGTTTGAGTAGTGTGCCAATGAACATGGATGATGGAGGGGCACCATCAAAGCTTGAAGATTCAGTTATAGATGATTCAGTTAAGAACCGAAGAACGTGCCCACACACTCACAAGACTGCTCATGCTTCGGTGAAACTCCAGAGACCATCAGGAAACCGAGTGGCGGTTAGAAAGTACCGAGAGAAGAAGAAAGCACAAAACGCGTACTTAGAGCAAGAGGTTAAGAAACTGCGGCTTGTGAATAGAGCATTGACTCGAAAACTGCAGCTGCAGGCTGCTCTTGGAGCAGAAGCTGTGAGGCTTAGAAGGTTGTTGATGGATTTGAAATCTCGGATTGGTAACGAGCTGGGGGTTTCTAGAGTTTACAAGCAGAGCTGCAATGGTAGCTCTGACGGTTGCATCCGTAGTGACTGATCCATGGATACTCAAGTCTTAATATGGATATAAAACACTGGCCATTGGTGCATGTATGTAAAAATAATTTCACAATATTATTTCCATTTTTGTTTAATTGATTTGAAAGTTATTGTCTTGTTTTTTGAGTTATTGAGTAACTCTTTGTTATGATTATTATTCTCCTTGATCATCTATGTTTGATCCAGTTGTGAAGCTTGAGAATCTTTTATGCTGCTTGTTTCTAAGATGGAAGTATGTTTAATAATTTTCTAAACTTAAATCAAGTCATTTACTAGAACGAGTCGAAAGAGACCACATACAGATTAGCTGACCGACAGACACTTTTTTTCCATTTCTTAAAAAATAGTAAGAAATGAATGTATCAGTTACGAATATGATTTAGGAGTTTGTATGCATTAGAAATCAACTCTGTGCTACCTTCAACATGTTTAACCCAAATGGTAAACTTTTTTAATTTGACCTGTTTGAGATAAAACATAAGCTAAATCGACCTACTCGTAAATGGGTCAAAAACATCACCTCCACTATATTCACATTGCCTTTTAACTTCAAGATTTATATGGGTAAGAAAATATTATCAATTAAACATGATAAATAATTTCACTGAAAATTATAACAAATACAACAAAACAAATCAAGAAAACCGTTACTAGTATGAAGTTTCACTTGGTCTACTTGCACACTAACAAGTGCAGGAAAGATTTACGATTTACGGATTACCTGGTATCATCAATCATCTCAAATGGTCATTTTGATCCCAATTTGGTACTGCAGATTCTGAATTAAAACTGAGATTTTTCAAACTCCGGTTTGGTTTCACATGACTCGGGCTCCCTTTTAGGCTCGGTGATCTTTGCGAAAACCCTGCACGCACATTAGCGTTCCAAACCCGACTGCTGCCAGCATCACTATTGATAGAAGATATAGGAGACAACAGCTTATGCTTATATGGAGAATTGCTTGCAGACCAAGTATCAACACTTAATGGTCTTAGCCTTGGTGAGCTCAATGATCTAGCTTTGGCTCGTGCGGACTCGGTTGCAGCCATGTAAGTAGGGAACATGGGTGAAGTTGAACCCAAATGTTCTTCTCCGATGGAACGTTGTTTTCTGTGACGGGTTGTTTTTGGGGGATAGTTTGAGCCATCTGTTAGCTTGAGATTTCTTAGTTTGACTTTTTGAATTTCGAAATCTTCTTTTTTTCCTAGATTTTGAAGATCTTCTCTTTTGGCTAGTTGGGTATCCACCCAATGTTCTAACCAGTACCTCCATTTCATATTTACTTTGCTTTGTTCGGATTCTGATGACATCTGAAAGAGAGATGAGGATTAGAAAGGAAAAGTTGAATTCTTTAGCTTATGTTTGACTTTTGAGGTCAAATTGATTAGTCAAATGATTAACAGAACCATTTTCAATATGCACATTCTTTTGTTAAGTTTGATATAGATAGACCTTTACAACACTACTAATATTTAAATTTTGACTTTTGAGGTCAAACTAATTAGTAACGTTTAGAAATTTGACTTTTAAGGTCAAACTGATTCAAATATAAAACGGATTCCCACCCTAATTTTATCAAATGTACTTTTACAAGTACATTTTTAAACATAAGTTTGTGTATTCATGGACCTTGATAATACAATTTCAAAGGAATCCATAACAATCTTTAAAGTTTGACTTTTGATGGTCAAATTGATTAGTCAAAATTTCTAACAAAAGTCTTTTGAACACTTGCAATCTTTTGTTTAGTTTTATGCATATCCATAAACTATAGCACAATTTCAAGGGAAATTAGAACAATTTTTTAACTTTGATTTTTGAGATCAAATCTATGCGTCGAATTGATTCATTTATAAGACGGTTTTCATCCGGATACTAATAAACACTTTTTAACAAAAACAATCTTTCGTTATCTATGATGTCGCCATGATCCTTCGTAACACGTTTCCAAATCAAATAAAACCAGTCCTTCACATTTGAAATAATAGTTTGAGTAAACTGCCATTTTGGTCCCAGTGGTTTGGGCACTTTTGTCATTTTAGTCCAAATCTCAAACTTTTTAAATATGGGTCCTTGTAGTTTCACTTTTATTGCCATTTTAGTCCAAAATCCAAAACCCCCTATTTTGACTGTTGAAAGTTGATTGTTTTGTCCTTTTCTTCAGGGCATTTTGGTCATTATACTTTTATTATAACTAATTATTAATTATTAATTAAAAATAAATATACATAACTAATCAAATTATATATAACCAATTATATATAAACAACTAAACCCGTCTCTCTCATACACATCCTCTCTCTCTCTCTGCAACTACTATCACGCAACAACTTCATCTCTAAATGTTCAATCGCAAAGATCCCAGACCTGCAATCCTTCAATTTTCGATAACAAACAGATCTGCAACAGGGGGTTTTATCAGCAATCAGGGTTTTATCGGCAATGGAGGTTTATTTGGCTGAGAAAACAGGGATTGAAAGGGTTTCGATGTGAAAATAAGGGTTCGTTAGATGATGACAACTACCTGTGCGTTTTTAGGTGGGTTGATGCGGTTTCTGATACTAGATCCGAGGATATAGGCGGCGTACTAGGGCTTCAATGCCGGCTGAGGGTAGAGGCTGTGGTATTGAGGGTGTACGGTGGTGGTGGAGGGTGTACGGTGGTGGAGGGGAGACGGTGGTGGTGGGTGTACCGTGGTGGAAGGGAGACGGTGGTGGTGGGTGATTCCGGTACAAGCGAAACCCTTCGTTTCTCTCTCTAACTGTTCACCGGCGAAACGAAACCCTTTGTTTCTCTCTCTAATTGTTCACCGGTGACATCACCGGAGAAGATGGATGTTAAGGCTGGTGAGTTTAGGGAGAGAGGAGAGAGAGACTGAGTTTCAGATTTGGGGGTTGAAGATGATGTAAATGGGGAAACGAGAATTAATAAGGGTATTTAATTTAGTTTTATAATTAACAAAATGTTAAATGAAAAGCACTTGGACAAAAATACCCTGCACAAAAAGACAAAATAGGCATGTTGGAACAGTAAAAAATGAGAGTTTTTGAATTTTGGACCAAAATGGCAATAAAAGTGAAACCATAGGGACCCAGATTTAAAAAGTTTGATATTTGGACTAAAATGACAAAAGTACCCAAACCACATGGACCAAAATGACAGTTTACTCTAATAGTTTTTAACTCAAAAGCCAAAACATTTAATTATAAACATGAAGTATAAACTTACTCTGTGGTTAAATGCATACTCTTTGATCCTTTCTCTCTTCAGAGCTGCTTCTCTTTTACTGCACCACATAGCTTCCTCCTCTTCCTTTGTTAAAATACTGCCGTCCCACCGCCTCTGACTGTTCATATCCATCTGTACAAATTCTTAAATGTTAACAACCAAAATATGTTAATAAAAATATTTGTTTAAAATGAAACCAACAAACCTTTATATCCTTTCCTCTACTTTCTTGATAGTTATTATGAAAATTGCAGTCTGCTACATGTACTCTCTTTGCACATGCTTGTGAGTGAATATTTACAACCGATTGCAACCGCATTAGAGTTGTGACCGCCTGGCGTCGAACTAAATGCCCACGAATTATAGCTTGTAGCTTCACTAGTCCCTTTAATGCCCTTAAAGCTTTTCTTGCCTACAACATCAGACAACAACCATTACTACATGTTTTGACTTTCAGGTCAAATTCTAAAACTTTAAAGTTAAATCCTATAATACATTTCCTCTTAGATATTTGACACACTTGTTTCCAAAGTAGTATCAGCTGTTTTGTTTCAGCCCTTAATGGGCTCTTAGTGGTTCAGACTGTTTGTTTCTCGAGCAGATGTCTGAATACTTCAGACATTTGCCTCGCCTCTGAATGGTTAAGCATTATACTGAGTCTGAATGGTTAAGACCTCATATTTGAATTGGTCAGACATTTGCCCCTGAATGGTTAAGCATTATACCGGCTCTTAATGATTCAGACCTCCTACTGGTTCAGCACTTACCCATTTAGAAGTTGCGAAACAGCTATGGTAATTTTCTTTTAACATTTGTATAAACTTGAATACTATCATATTATATTAGATCTTGAAAGTTAATGGTTTGACCATAAAAGTCAAAAGAGTGGCTTAATGTGGATAGAAACACTTCAATTCTTACAAAAACTACAAATTTTGAGAGAAAACACATACAAGAAATCCCCGAAAAGCCGTTTGAATCTTGATGGCTGCACCATTTTCCCTTTCCTTCACACCAATCTTTCGACTCGATACGAGTTTCGATTCATCAGTTTCTTGACCCACAACACCACCATCAGGTTTCACCTTTGTTTCTGCTGATTGTGGCCTCTCTATTAGTGCAGATTGTGAAGTTAACCTCTTCAGTTTATGCCTCCCAAACACCCATCTTGTCCTCTTTTCCTAAAAGTAAAACCATAAAACAATCTTATCATAAATGTACAAGTAAACAAACATGAATGTAAACTAGTTTTAACCATACCTTTGCTCTCTTTTCACATGTTTCTGAGATGAAGAACCTCTTGATTAGACTCAACCATCTTCTTCTTGCCATTTAGTTATAAAAAAGAATCAATTTTTTTGATGACTGGATCTACATACCCTCAAAGTATGAGTGATTTAAGAAACTGCTGCAAGTTTGAGTAGTTTAAAAGATCTTCAAATGGGTTGTTGGGATTTGGGTGTACTATAAATTCAGATACAGAGTTTGTTTAATGGAAGAGAGCTTACTACAAGTGAAGTAAGTTAAGTGGAGTGGATGGAGAATGTTTGCCAGAAACCCATGTTGCAAACTGCATCCTTCTGTTTTATTTTATATTCTTTGACTTGGTTATTGGAAACCAAAGCTATTATTGGATCGGGTAAAATGAGCGGGTCGGGTAATAGTCCATATAGTTCGATATGAACCGAGTAAGTTGGTTCCACCGGTGGAAATGGGACAACATATGAGAGTTACGAGTTAAATTAAAGTACAAGATATACAAATTTTAGTCAAAAGTTTAGAGCTTAGGACATATGATAAAGTTATTGGACTAGCTCAAATGGTAGAGATCATAGGTTTAATCACAGACAAATATAGTAGATTATTTGGTGTAATTTAACAGTAAGGGAAATGTAATATTCGCTATAAAAAAAAAGACATATGATACAAACGATAGCTTGTCCAATAATTCGGCTTTGGCAATCAAAAGGGGTCATGTGGTTGTCCTTGGCACATTTCTCACACTGGGTAGGGTTCGGTTTTAGGCATCATGTTCTTTCATATATGAACGACAAAAACGGAGGAATGGCGGGGTCGGGGATGTTCATTTAAAACCAAATGAGTTATGTGGTTCTCGACATAAAAATGGTCATAAAAACAATTTTATTTAAAAATTTATAAGTGTTGAATATTATAATATTACATATTTATTAATTATACTTTAAGTTTTATAATCTCTAATTTAGAATTTATAACTTTTAAAAATATAAATATTAAACATATTAAATTTGAGTTCGTAACTTATGTAAATTTTATAGATTATAAAAAAAAGACTGGAAATTAAAAATAAATGTAAAAGGTGATGTTTAAGTATGATTTTTTTTTCCTCTTTATTGGGTGGGTTTTGAACTTTTGATGATTTTGAAAAATTAGTATTTTTATTTTTTTTCTCTTTATGGGTTTTACAAGTGTTTTGAATTTTCTTATCACGGATGTTGTTGCAGTTACTAACTTATTGAACATATGTGAATAATATTTATCTTTGAGATAGCTCTTATAATATAGTTGCCTTTATAATCAAAACCTACATATTTTCAGTTATAGACTTATAGTACAGCTTTTTTTAATGATTTTTAGTTATCGAATTATTTATTACGTTATCTAATTCACAAGGCCGATCTTACCAGTAAAGTGGTAGATTCAATAATCGGTCTGGTTCTATTAACATTGGTTATGTCTCCATTCTATGACCCGCAAACATTTTTTTACACTATACACACCCTTATTGAGTTATTGTATAGTGTATAACTTGACATTTTTTTTAACAATAATTGATTATTATGTAAGGTTGTGATGTGTATAAGTCCCGGTGATGGTGACGGGTTAGAACTGACTTGAAATGGTACCCATAATACGAAGGGTTGATCATGTCAGCAAGTGTTTGGACCCGAATAGACCGGATGATCCAAAATGAAACATAGGGCATGTATTAAAAAAGATGTACACATGGGTTTGTGAGACAAAAAGCTGAAAAGGAATGGTGGTGGATGTCAGTGAATTATGGTTTCTTTTCATGGGCCCATTACATGTTCAGATGTTTTCATCAACAGATTTCTTCAACTGGTGGTGCTGTTTTTATTAGCTTTTTAAAGATAAAGTTAAAAGACATAATTGTCTATTCGTATAAATAAAGTTTTTGAATACATGGATTTATACATCACATTAACTATTTTTTTTAAACAGCATTACATTATAAATAACCGGAAATGGTTAGGAAAAACCTTACCAGATTTGAATAAAAGGAGTTACATGTATAAGTGTGGATTTTCATCCACTCGACCCCACCAATATTAACCTTGCTATTCCTATTACGAATCCAAAGAAAAGAACAGTGCACAATCGTTTTCAAAACAAGATTTTTCCGTGGATCAATAGCTTGAAATACCGCTTCGTTCTTTGAGTTTCATATCACCCACTGTGTCGTTGAGAATATGCCTTTGACCACCAATTTTGAACTATCTAGCCATTTCTAAAGAGTTGTGGGGCGGTACGAACATGTAAAAGAAATCTATAGTCGTTTTACATTGAAATATATATTGAATTAATATATAATATTGAAGTTGTTAAAACTTATTAATGTGTAAGTTCTAACCGGTTAAGATCATAAACATGGATCCTTGATACGTGCGAAGAAACCTATAAATCCTTGATATGTGTGGGAAAACTCGTGAATATGGTTATCTAATAAGTAATCATGTACTAATGGGGATGGGTTCAGACTTCAGATATAAGGTACAATTTAAAAGTGAGAGTTTCAAGATGACTGAATACCTTCTTTGTGAAATAGCTAACATGGTTAGATGAATTTAAAGATGAGATATGAACACACAAGATGGTTAGTAGATATCTTTTGACTATCTAGCATGTGAGCTCAAAGCCCTGAGGAAGGGGCACTCATGGAGTCATGGGTATTTACTCTAGCCTCAACCAATCAACACCCTTCAGTCATGTCAAATTTCATACAAAATACCCTTTAGCTAGTATGTAGTGGGGGCACTCTACCCATGCCATAAACTATGTATATTCTTTTAATATTAATAAAATAAAATACCCTAATCAACCACAAGCCACCAACAATTTTCGTAGTCAACATCCACCTTGAAAAAAACATCTTTCTCATGCGGGTACCTCTCCTGGCTAACTGAACCCGACTTGCCTGCCTTTGGGGGTGGCGGCGGTATTCTGGCATAAGTAAGTACCCTAGATGCATCTACCCGCTAGTGCCCTATCCCTCTAAGGATGATAACCATGAACTAGTTCATAAAAATCTCATGAATTAACTCCATGGTAATAAAATGTGTAACATGATAGCGAAACAAATGGTTTAGAATTCAACTTATGTGAAACAATTGACATGACTAAAAACCGGAAAGCCTCGAAGTTCCAAGACAGTTAGCAGGGAGGACTTCTGGCCAGAGAAGATTTTACCTGGTGGCACATTATATATATATATATATATATAGGGAGGAGATCATGCGAGAACCACCCTTATTGTGAGAACCGCGAGAACCAATGTGAACACAACCTAAAATAGCTAAAAAAACCCTAAAAAAACCTAACCCCCCCCCCCCCCAAAACCTAAACCCCCCCACCCCCCAAGCTAAAATGCTAAAAACTAAACCCCAAAAAAACCTAAAAAAATCTAAAAAAATCAAAAAAATTTTTTAAATATTTTTTATGCTCAAATCGCTACTTTTAGTGGCAAAAAAAAAATATTTTTTTATTTTTTTTTTGCTTCGAAAAGTAGCGATTTTTATATAAAAAATATAAAAAAAAATTTGTGTGATTTTTAGCTATTTTTAGGCATTTTTGGTTGTGTTCACATTGGTTCTCGCGGTTCTCGCAATAAGAGGTGGTTCTCGCATGATCTTCTCCCTATATATATATATATATATATATATATACATACACGTTTAAATTTACGTGAATTCGTAAATAAAGAAAATTTACATATGTGTAAATTTGTCATTTACACATGTGTAAATTTGTTATATTTACACATGCGTAAAAAATCTAGTAATAGTGATTTTGAGTGGAGAAATGAATTATTTGATGTTGTAAATTCTTTTTTGATGTTGTATTTTAATTACAATGAGGTTTGTATTAAAAAAATTCGGTTTTGATTGGTTTTTTCATTCGTTCTCACGGTTCTCGCGATATTTAGCGTTCTCAAGATAACCCTCCCCTAAATAGGGTTAGGTTCAAGAGTGAACACTAGTGTAGCTTGCGAACTGAGTGAACTAATCCTGGCCATACACGTGTGTAGATCAATGTCAAGGATTTGATGTTGAAATACACTAGTGAATTTTACGATTTGATGATGAGATCCTAGCCATACACGTGTGTAGATCAAACATTGTTCTTATTAATTCAAAATTATTTATCTTTTATGAACGCAGGAAAAACTATTGGAGGATAGCCCGTCATTGGATAATGTAGTTTATGAAGAAGATTTTCCTCCTGAAATTAAAGACAATTAGTATTTTCAAACATTTGAGTTATGGGTTATTTGTTTGGAATAATAAGTGTTTCCTTTCTTTGAATAACAATTTTAGTTTTTATGTTTTTTGTATTCAACACAAACATTTGTAATATGCTTTCAAGGAATCATTGAAAAAATAATAAGTCAACCGATTAAATATTTTAAATCAGCTATACAATGAAGATCAAACAACATATTGAGCATAAGAATAAATGTGCACTATATTTAGAAAGAAAAAAAAATCCAATTAATTACAGCATCCCATTATTATTATTTAAATATATGCATATATATTTTACCGATAACATAAAAGTAAATTCCGGCCATAAATTTAGTTAATATAAAATGTAAATTTTGTTTTTTTAAATATATAAGGAAGTTATTAAATTTAAGTTAAAAATTATTAAGTATATAAAAATATTGAGTTACAGTTTGTTAATTATTATAATATAGGTTTTAAATTTCTAAAAAATACGAAAAGATATTTTCAATACTTATAAAATCCATGGTTCATTACTTCAATTTTAAATTTGATATTCTTAAATACATAATTAATATGAATTTTCGATGCTTGGATTAATTCCAAAAACTAATTTTTTTTTAATTTATAAATTAAGTGTATGAATACGTATGTTACCAGAATTGTCAAACTATTTCTAAAAAAAATATATATATTTAATATAAATTTTCGAAATCCAAATATAAATACAATCATCTTAGTATTTATTTTATGTAATATATCCTAATATATCAATTTAAATTAAACAACTTCCAAAATTAAAACTTTATTATAATTATTTAAATATATGCATATATATTTTACCGATAACATAAAAGTAAATTCCGGCCGTAAATTTAGTTAATATAAAATGTAAATTTCGGTTTTTTAAATATATAAGGAAGTTATTAAATTTAAGTTAAAAATTATTAAGTATATAAAAATATTGAGTTACAGTTTGTTAATTATTAGAATATAGGTTTTAAATTTCTAAAAAATACGAAAATATACTTTCAATACTTATAAAATCCATGGTTCATTACTTCAATTTTAAATTTGATATTCTTAAATACATAATTAATATGAATTTTCGAGGCTTGGATTAATTCCAAAAAACTATTTTTTTTAAATTTATAAATTAAGTGTATGAATACGTATGTTAACATAATTGTCAAACTATTTCAATATATATATATATATATATATATATATATATATATATATATATATATTAAATATAAATTTTTGAAATCCAAACATAAATTCAATCATCTTAGTATTTATTTTATGTATTATATTCTAATATATCAATTTAAATTAAACAACTTCCTAAATAAAAACTTTATTATAAATACATGTTCAAAGTTGTTAGAAATTCATACATTAGAAGAGAAAAATCTGTATTTGAGGTTGAATTTGAGATGGTATGAATTTATATTTTTTTACTCTAATCTACAAGAACTCTATTAATTTATTAATTCCAATTTTTAGTTTCTTTTGTTCATATAAAAATAACTCTTCGTTTATATTTTATAGATGTCAACTCATGAATTTATCATAAAGACTCCTTTGAGAAACATATATGACCTTTGGCAAATTATGAAGGTTTGTATAAATTTGTATAATGCCAAAAGTACAATTTTTTTTTTGTTTAAATTAATGATTTTCGTAATTTTAATTTTATACAGCCTCAATTTGTTATCATACTTGGTACTATTAAGGCTATAGATAAGCATTTTCGTTGGCACTATATGGAGTGTCCTAAATGTTTAATGGAGGCGGGTACAGATTTTATAGACTGCGTGAGTTTGGAGGAACATTTTTTTTCATGTGTGCAAGAACCCTGATTGTGATGAAAGTGTTATATATCCAGTTCCAAGGTATTATGAGCCTTTTTTATCTATTATAATATTTATATGTTTTGTAAAATAATCGATTTTTATATATGTATTTTTATATTTAACTTAACTAGATTCAAAATAAAAGTTCAAGTGGAAGACAATAGTGACGATGTTCCACTAATATTATTTCATCCTCTGGTTGATGAAATCATCGAAAAAGTTGTTCTCAAGTCGGTTGAACAATTGTTTTAAGAAAACACAACACATGTATGTATAAATAATTTTTACTTCTCCTATATTTTTTTTCATTATATTTCTAAAAAATTTATATTAATTTTATCATAAAATATTTTGATTCATAGGATGTTGAAGAAGTAATGTTTCCCGTGGATTTAAACAAGTTGATTGGAAAGATGTTTGCTTTTAAAATTGAGATAACAACTTATAATCTGACTAACTTTGATGAGATGTATTTTGTCACAAACATGATTGATTATGAGTTGTCGCAACCCCTGATCCCTTATCTGTCCCGGGAACAGGCGGACGCGAACTCAATGGTGGTGGTATCAGGTTTCGTTAATTTGGCAGCGGAATTTACATCAGGACCGTAGTTAGGAAATGTTTATCAGAGTAAAACCACCAAAATTGATATTAACAAACACATGGGCAAAACCCAAGTTTCTTATTACAATGCATTTATAGGGACAAAACCCTATTTTATTGAATTTAAAACATTGTTTATTAGATAACTTTTATAGCCACTTATTTTCCAAGCCGTCAGTGCTCTCGAGCCGGCTTTTTCCCAGTTGGCTTTCACATTGTATTACCTGAAACATGTTTTAAAAATATTTTGTCAGCGGGAAATACTGGTGAGTGAATCCCAGTTTAATCAAGAAACATTTTATCAATTAACACAGTATTGAGAGCGATCACATTGTTTATTTCTACTCAATTACTCATTCAGTACTGTCAATCCTTGACTTGTGGGTCATATTACACATTGGCTAACTCGTCGTCCAATGGTAACGTACTGTCATTCCGACTTACTACTCGCAAGTAATAAATTTTGTATACAAAACCCCATAATACCGGAAGTAATTGAAGAACTACAAAGACTCAATCACCGCTTAATCACATTGTAAAACAATTAAGGTTTTGTAAAACATTCCAAAAAGGTTAACAAAAAGAGGATAAACTCACATTGCTATTTTAGACTTCTTGTAAGGGTTTCCTGGATATAATCTATAATTTATACAAATGTACATTGGTTAGCATCATAACCCTTTGAAAATATTAATGATACCCTCCCCGAGACGGCATTCCAACAACTACGTCGGGCAGAACCACGACAGTTGTTACGGAACCCTAAATCAATCGGGCAACGTAACTGTTACGAAACTAGGGTTATAATACTTACAACGGAGCAGAACCTCGCTAATTAGGGGTATAATACCCGACTATTATGCTTATAACTTCAGAAATTTGTTTAGAAAGAAAGAAATGAGCGACGGAAATTGAAACCCGATGGCCTGCTTATATAGTTGCTGAAACTGGTCTCCACGCGGCCCGCGTAAAGGAAGACATAGGGCTACGCGGCCCGCGTCAACCCTGGTCAACTGACTAGATTAGCTGATTCGATGTGTAGGTCTGCCACGATGTCGACACGTGTCGGCCTAGGATGTCTCCGCGTTTGATGATCTCTAGTGGCCCGCGTAAGAGTTATGGTGAGCTTACGCGGCCCGCCTGAACTAAAGAAATCAGTGAAGTCCAGTCTACACCTTCATACCGCCCGCGTAAAATATTGGGGTGGGTCTACGCGTCCCGCCTCAGCTTACTGTTTTCAGATTTTTATTTATTTTATATATTATAACATATTTCGGGCTTGGTTTTCATGTACGGGGTGTAATATAAGACATATTGGGACATTCTAAAATATACTAGAGTGTCTGACATATTATGAGGGTGTCGGTTTTACCGAGGGTTGTTACATTCTCCCCACCTTGTTTTAGAGCTCGTCCTCGAGATCTACTGGAATAAGTGCGGATACTTTCTTTTCATTTCTGATTCAAGCTCCCATGTGTACTCAGGTCCTCTTTTGGAGTCCCACTTCACTTTGACTAGAACTAGTCTCTTATGCTTGAGATTCTTGACTTTCCTGTCTTCAATCTGTAGAGGCCTTTCTACAAACTTGAGTTGTTCATTTACCTCTATATCCTTAAGATGTACTATCAGGGATTCATCAGCTAAACACTTTTTGAGATTAGATACATGAAACACATCATGTATTCCTGCCATTTCCTCTGGCAGTTGTAGCTGATAGGCTACAGGTCCTATTCTTCTAATAATCTCAAACGGTCCAATATACCTGGGAGTTAGCTTTCCCCATTTGATGAATCTTACTATTCCTTTCCAAGGAGAGACTTTCAACAATACTTTATCTCCTGCTTGAAATTCCAATGGTTTTCGCCTGTTATCAGCATAACTTTTATGTCTATCACGTGCTGCTTTCAGTCGTTCCTTGACTTGAACAATCTTGTCGGTTGTTTCTTGTACTATCTCAGGTCCAGATAGTTGCTTTTCCCCAATTTCTGCCCAACAGACTGGGGTTCTGCACTTTCGTCCATAAAGTGCTTCGAATGGTGCAGCATTGATACTTTTGTGATAACAATTATTATAAGAAAATTCTATTAAAGGTAAGTGGTCGTCCCAATTACCTCCGAAATCGATTACACAAGCTCTAAGCATGTCTTCCATTGTCTGAATTGTCCTTTCACTTTGTCCATCCATTTGTGGATGATAAGCCGTACCTAGCTTTAACTTGGTTCCCATTGCCATTTGGAAACTTAACCAAAAATGAGAGGTAATTCGACTATCTCTATCAGAAACAATTGATAAAGGAATACCATGTAAAGAAACAATTTCATTTACATATAGTTTAGCTAATTGTTCCATACTGAAAGTTTCCTTCATTGGTAGGAAATGAGCTGACTTAGTTAGCCTATCTACAATCACCCAGATTGTATCATTTCCTTTCTTTGTTTTGGGTAATTTAGTAACAAAATCCATTGTTATCAATTCCCATTTCCACACTGGCATTTCTAATTGCTGTAACAAACCTGAGGGTTTCTGGTGTTCAGCTTTGATTTGTGAACATGTTAAACATTTAGAAACATAGGTTGCTATGTCCTTTTTCATTCCTATCCACCAGAAATTTTTCCTTAAATCCTGGTACATTTTATCACTTCCTGGATGTATCGTATACTTAGACTTATGGGATTCTTCTAATATACGATGACGTAGATTTCCTAATTTAGGTATCCACATTCTCTTTTCATGGAATCTCCAAATTCCATCTATTCCTTGTTCCAATTCTTTTAGCATACCTTTTAATTTTTCAGAATCATCCTTGATTACTGATTCTTGTGCTTCTCTTATCTGATCATTTAAATCTACTTGCAGATTTAATTTAAGAGAACGTACCCTTTTTGGCTTTTCATGATACTTTCGACTTAAAGCATCTGCTACTACATTTGCTTTTCCTTCATGATACTGGATATCACAATCATAGTCACTAAGCATCTCCATCCAGCGTCTTTGTATCATATTCAATTCCTTTTGTTTGAAAACATACCTTAAACTCTTATGATCAGTGAAAATGGTAAACTTACTACCATAAAGGTAATGTCTCCAAATCTTAAGAGCAAAAATTATAGCTCCTAATTCTAGATCATGAGTTGAATAATTCTCTTCATGATTCTTAAGTTGTCTAGATGCGTAAGCTATAACCTAACTTAGAAGCATCACAATAGACTACAAAATCTTCAATTCATTCTGGTAATGCTAGTATGGGTGTATGGGTTAATCTTTGCTTAAGAATTCTAAAGGCTTTTTCTTGTTTTACTCCCCATTCGAAGTTAACAGATTTACAGGTTAGCTTAGTTAAGGGAATGGCTATTCTAGAAAAATCTCGAATAAATCTTCTATAATAACCGGCCAATCCTAAGAAACTTCTAACCTCGGTTGGTGATTCAGGGGTTTTCCATTTAGTAATCGCCTCGATTTTTGTTGGATCCACATGAATTCCTTCATGATTAACTAAATGTCCAAGGAATTGTACCTGTTCTAACCAAAATTCGCACTTAGAGAATTTAGCATAAAACTTTTCCTTTCTTAATAAACTTAAAAGTGCGTGCAAATGCTTTGCATGATCTTCTTTATTCTTAGAATAAATTAGAATATCATCTATGAAGATAATTATGAATTTATCCAAATATGGCTTACATATTCGGTTCATCATGTCCATAAATGCAGCTGGGGCATTGATTAAACCAAATGACATGACAGTAAATTCATAATGACCATACCTTGTTCTAAATGCGGTCTTAGGAATGTCCTTTTCCTGTACCTTTAATTGATGATATCCCGACCTTAAATCGATTTTTGAGAAAAATCGAGCTCCTTGCAGTTGATCAAACAGATCATCGATTCTCGGTAATGGATACCGATTTTTAATCGTAACCTTGTTTAATTCACGGTAGTCAATGCACATACGCATTGATCCGTCCTTCTTTTTAACGAATAGTATCGGCGCTCCCCATGGCGACGAACTTGGTTGTATGAATCCTTTCTCCAACAATTCATCTAATTGTTTCTTTAATTCTTGCATTTCTGCGGGTGCCAAACGGTAAGGTGCTTTGGCAATCGGTGCTGTTCCTGGTATTAAATGGATTCTAAGCGGCAAAATAAATAGTTTACATTATATGTTTCGTTAAGTCCTAAGGGGCACGGTTCTTTGGGCTTAAATGCATCTGAATTCTCAGGATTGACCCTGCTAGTTAAGATATAATCTTGTGGTAAAAACCGAAAACCTTCTCACACCTTAAGCACAGCCAAAAGGTGATAACCACACCTATAAGATTGCATTGGTTCTCTTAAAATTAGTAATTCATCTATATATCTTCTTTGTTTGTAACTAGTTTTTAAGCAGCCTTGCTAGTTGCTTGCTAGCTTGTTTTGCTTGTGGTTAACTAAAGTAGTTGTTCTAAAAAAATCTATGATCTTATTCATATGGTTCCTTTTTAACTTATCTTAGCGATTAATCATGGGAGTTCATGTTAGATTCCTTAAAAATGATTAAAGGATTTAAAGCTCTTAAAGTATGTTCCAAATAAGAGGCAGATGGGTCACAAAAACTTAAAGATAAAGAGACTTAAAGATAAAGAGTCTACATATGTTATAAATTCTGACTAGATGCTGGATCTTGGATATTTGCTTATGTATGTTCCAAATAAGAGGAAGTTATTTATATCTCAACTAGAGAGAATATTGTGGATTTGGGGATACCTACCAAAATTAGGGATAGGTTGTAGAAATTGGTAACTTGATTAAGAAAAGATGTTATTTGGTCATTTTTAGGAACCACATTTTTAGGAACCACATTTTTAGGAACCAAATTTTTAGGGACTGGTTAAATATTTGTGTGGGAAAGATCCTTTCAAAAGTTGTCTTGCTTATGTAGCCTAAGAAGATTGTAGATATGGTGTGCGACACTTCTGATAACTATGATTAGAGTGTTATAAAACTAGCCTAAAAGCTGAATAATATAAAAGATAAGTGGATAGAATTTTCAGAGGATTTCTTATATATATTTCTTGGTACACCAAAACTATAATATTACATGAGTTTATATAGACAGAAGAAAGAAACTATGTTGTACTGTGCATCAATAATTAGAACGAATTATTGAAGTTACTGTGTCAATAATTCGAATGAATTATTTCCTTTACTATGCATCTAGTTGTCATCCATAATGATTCATAACACTCCCCCTTGGATGACACTTTGCAAACTTTGGGGTAATTAAGTACTGCCTCATTAAAAACCTTTCTAAAGAAAAACCCAGTGGGAAAAAAAACCTTAGCTAAGGGAAAAAGAGTGCAGTCTATAGCTCCCCCTCAAGTTGCAATTTGTAAGGCATCACATTCTCCGTACGTGAAGCATGCCAATGTCATGAACGTGTTTCCTAAAAGTTGCTGTAGGTAGTGCTTTTGTGAAAAGATCGGTTGAATTGTTGCTGGATTGGACATATATCATCTCGACTTGATTGTCTTTAATAAAGTCTCGAGTATATTAAAAAAATCTTGGTGGTATATAAGAGTGCAACTTGTAATACTCCCCCTGATTTCATTATGTATCGTTTAAGCCTTCTGCGTAGATCTTTTAATTAATATTTTGCCACTTCATTCCTTGATGTGTATAGTCCTTTGTGTTGATCAATGTTATATGGTCTTTATATGAGATTCCTGGTGCTTTATGTAAACAAATACCATATGATCCACAACTATATGTTGTTACATTCCCTGCATTTACAAAGCTAACAAAACTTGTTTTGGTAGGTTAGTAATATAATTTTTTTTTATCTTTCATACCTTAGATGTTAATTTATTACATCCGATTATATTATCTCTTTTTTTTGTACACGAGTAATATGATACAGATGGTAATGTATAATTAGCAAAATATATCAATATAATCCATCATTCTCTATATGTGTAATAATTTATGGATAATGATGCAAATGCTAGTTTGTATATCAAGACATAAATTTGTATTTCATATTTGATTTGTTAATATGTTTTAATAGTTATAAAACCTCATACAGTTTTCCAAAGAAAAATATATAGTCCAACTATACCGTATGCATTTATCTTTTCTAACTTCATTAAAAAAAATTCGTTATACCATATTCAACTTATAGTCCATACTATCTTTACTACTTTAAGAAGATGTATTTATAGGTTTTGAAATTATTGCTTCATGCATTTACATTCATTGAAATACATCTTTTTGATTTTACCAACTATGAATGTACATTCATTCTATCATGTAGATTTCCTCATTGTACTCTATATCATATGCAAAAGATGCCTTGAATACTTACTTCATTCATACAATCCATAGTTTACCATGCTTATACATTAATCAATAGCTATCATAACCATCGAATTTCATTAACTTTTTCATGTACTCAACAGCCTTAGGAAACTCATCGAGAGTTCCATTTCTTTTTAGCATTTATAATAATGAGTTAAATGCCATTTTAGTCCCTGTGGTTTGGGTCATTTTGCCAGTTTAGTCCAAAGGTTTCATTTTTAACCTGTGGGTCCAAAAAGGTTTCACAGTTGCCATTTTAGTCCACTTGGTTAACTTCATCCATTTTTTCTGTTAACCAGAAGGCCATTTCGGTCATTTTATGTGGCTGAATTGCCCTTTTAGTTAACAGAATTACATACAAAATGACCAAATTGGCCTTCTCGTTAACAGAAAAAATGGATGAAGTTAACCAAGTGGACTAAAATGGCAACTGTGAAACCTTTTTGGACCCACATGTTAAAAATGAAACCTTTGGACTAAACTGACAAAATGGCCCAAACCATAGGGACTAAAATGGCATTTAACTCTATAATAATTTAAGCATATTCATATCTTATAATGTTCTTGAGATCTCACCTTACATGACTTTGATAATTTAAATTCTTCATGAATTTTTATGTATTTTGTAGTACCACATGATATATAAATATTCATAAGCTGCATGTCAATTTTCTCTTAATATATTACCAGACGAATCAGATATTGGAAAGTTATTATATCCACCACTGGAGAATGTGTCTCCTCATAATCAATCAATGGTTTTGCAGCATTCTTGTGCCACCAAATTTTCTTTGTATTACTCAATTTGATTTATGTAAGAAAATCTTTACCTTAAGAACGGTTGGTCTGAAAGCTTTTCATTTCATGAGAGAATTTTAACTTTGATTTATTCACTTTTTCCAAATTTGGCTAATTAATAACATGAATTCATTCATGAGTAGATTCAAAAATCTTGATCCTCATTGTTTCATTATTTCTAGCGCTATGTTATATAAAAGTGTAACGGTGCTAATTTTATTTTGATTCCATTTCTTTTAGACATGATACATTGATTTTTTTTCTTTCAGGTACCTGAGGTTCTTCTAGAAACATCATGTCAATATTGTTTTCTTTAAGAGAATTTTAGACCAAACCTCGACTTGACCATCTTTATTAATTGCTCCAAATTTCGAGGATTTTTATTCATGGAATCAATTAGTCTATCACGCTTTAGGCATGCCATAGATTTAATACTAGTGTATGGTTGTCCTTTAGGGACACAAATTATAATAATTGGAGCATTAGCAGTTGATATATATGACTTAGCTTGTCACTTTATTTTGGTAAGTAAATACGTCTGGTAATAGATTTATTTTCCAAATGAGTTGTTCTTTGAACCCGTAGTTCATATTTTCAGTTTTAAGGATCAATGATAATTTATTTCAACTCATTTCTTTTTCAACTGCTTTTATCTTCCCCTAATGTTGGGAATGTCAGCCCATTTAGATGGATATTAATAAACTGAACCATAAATAACTCTTTCGTTAAATGCTATATTCCCAATCACCTTTTAAGGTCCCATATTTTTGCGTCGTGGTGGATCAATTTCAATATATATCGCACAATCAAAATCTTAGAATGGACACATTTGGTTTCTGACCAAAACCCAATTATAATGGGGAGAAAATATTACAATATATTGGCATTAATTGATACACGAACTTTTGCTCTCATGATCATACACTTAGCAAACACATCCAGTGATTGTCTCAATAAATCATGTATAAACTAGATGAAGTTTTACGTGTATTGCAATGATCATTATGTGAAATTGATTTATTATCAAAATCATTATATCAATCTGGAATAATATGCTTGCTATCACATTAGCTAAGCCTTAATCACAAAAACTTCAGGTTGTGGATTTGATAACCATTTAGACGATGCATCAATTTTTAAAACACTAAATGGTATCATGTTGGATATGTATATCCTTTGCTTATTCCAGAATACTTAGGGATTCACATCCTACTTTCATTGATTAACTTTTCTTGAGAACAAAATTACATTTTATAATTTTCTGGAAGGATCTGTAAGTTCTTCAATACATTTATCATTTTATTCTGTGTGGTCTAACCGGTCATGCCAACTGATTATGATCCATAAACTTCTTATTTATGATCATATATGTATTACTTGTAGGTAAAAACACAAAATAGAATGTATGTATTAAACAATTTAATCATAATAATTTGATAGTCTATTATGATGTGAACAAACTTACATTTGAAATTAATCATATAATGAATCAAATTCAGACTCAGAATCATAAGGTGGTGAAGGTGGTAGAGTTAGTTGCATACAATTAGCTATTTGTTTTAGCATTTCTTCCAACCATTTATTTCTTTCTGTCAGCCGTTTTATTTGTTTAGACAAATTTCGAATCTGATCGTTTAACCTAGCCACTTCGACTCCTATTGAATCTGAAGGTAGATTCATTTGAGGTACCGTACATGGTTCTGTTATATTAATTGGTGGCAGTGGTTGTTCTACTTCGTTTAATAGTGATTGGAAAAACTGTTGCGGTAATGGTGATTGCAAAAATGATTCTGATGCTAACTGCTCTTGGAATATCATGTTTTCATCAAACAAAGTTTGTTGCATCGTTGAATCTTCCTCGAAAACTAAGGGTGAGATGTTTTGTAAGATGTTCGGTGCTAGTGGTTGAGATAGGTTAGTTGTAATATGTTCTTGTACGGGTGGCAGTTGTGGTTGCAGATCAAATCGATAAAAAGACGGTTGAGGAAGCTGCAACAATGATTGTTGTAAATTTTGTGTTGAGGTACTTTCTAAGATAACCTGAGCTTCCTCCGACTGGAATGGTTGATTTAGTGTATAATTATGAACAGGGGTTAGCCTAACAGTATTAAAATTTACAATCCCAGATGCCTTTGGTGGGGATAATCCTTGGATAATCTGATTACTTAAGATACCTAATGATTTTGCTATTTTTGTAATGTAAGACCCTCCCATGAGACTTCTCAGAGGATTTGTTTGTTGATTTAAAAGATATGTAGCAAGCTCGTGGGCAATATTATAAGGAACTTGCTCAAAAATACTATGCAGATGGAAAAGGTCGGTAGCACTAACCCTATGTTGATTATTCTTGCGCCTCGTGATAGTGTTGGCTAAAGCACGGTGCATATATTGATAACGAGGGTGTGTGAATTTCATAGAATTATTATTGTTACACCACTCTTTCGATGAATGGCCTAGCCAATATTCTTTCATTTCCTCAGAGGAATAAGAGGTTGATGCCTCCGTAAAAATAGGTTGTTTAACTTCTTCATCTGTATATATGCCCAGATGAACTGCGAATTCTGTTAATGACATATTATGAGATTGTCCACAAAGTCGAAAATGAATAGATTCATCGGTAAGACTTTTATCATATTTGAAATAGAAAGTGGACAAGAACTCATATACAAGTTCATCGTATGACGGTTCTAGGATGTCGAAGAAACGACGCCAGGGCGTATTACGTGGTAGTAATCTCGCCAGTAAACCACTTGGATCAAACATTTCCATTTGATACCAATCAATACCGCTAATAGAAAAAACTTCAAGATTCTTGAGTTTTTGATACCTCTCACGATTGGGTAAATCAGTAAACCGAATGAATCGATGAATGTTTGCTGCATTTGAAGATTCAGCATATGCTACTGGAAGATTTGCCATTTGAATATTTGGTTTTGTTGAAACTAAGAAAAGTTTGGGTACGGGTTATTTTGGGTATGTGTTGAATTATATAAGAAGTTGTAGCTTATGTGTAGATTAGCTCGAGTAGTGAGTTTCTTATATAGATAAGAAAATTTTAGCTTACACCATACGTTTGGTTAAGGCTTCCATGATACGTTTTGAAACAGTTCATTGTAGCTAGTAAATGTTATATTGCATAAATAAATATTAGATGCATAAACAAAAATGTTAGGTACATAAATAAATGTTAGTAGTCCCATAAATATTATATCTCCAGAGAAATAGGTCCCCTGTACTAATTTTAATTTATCACAGAACTATATTATAAGTATACATATATATATAAAGGAGAAACGAGATCTAAAAGATCATCCTAAAGGTGTATGGTTTTACAACTCACTGGTGCACCCTTAGGCTTTCAACCTATATATATGTATATATTTAAATATATGAAATTCTTACATTGAGTATGGTAATAGCTCCTTTGCTTTTGTTAATTTGCTTGGTTGACAGCGCTCGTGCTGATAACGTGTTATAAAACTAGCCTAAAAGCTGAATAATATAGAAGATAAGTAGAGAGAATTTTCAGAGGATTTCTTATATATATTTCTTGGTACACCAAAACTATAATATTACATGAGTTTATATAGACAGAAGAAAGAAACTATGTTGTACTGTGCGTCAATAATTCGAATGAATTATTGAAGTTACTGTGTCAATAATTCGAATGAATTATTTCCTTTACTGTGCGCTTTTACTGTGCATCTAGTTGTCATCCACAATGATTCATAACATAGAGGACATTTTTATCTTAAAACACAACCTCTCACCTCTTTCTTTTTTCAAAATACAACAAAAAATTCTGATATAAAAAACTGTAACAGAAAAGATACAGTACAATAAATTCAACACAAAAAAAAGTTGAACAAAAATCCAGTACAAAAAAAATCAGCAAAAAAATATTATACAACATAAAAAGACGACACCAATTTTGGGATTTTTAGTTGTCATTTTTATTAACAATTTAAATTAAAGATAAAAAATGCTCGATTTTATGATGCATTTAAAAAAAATAATGTCGTATAAATAATTGTGAACTTTAAAATAAATGAGTAGGAATTAAGAAAAAGTTAGCATAAGTAGCTACACCCTTTTTTTCTATATTTTTATCTTAGCCATCAGTTTAAGAATGAAATATAAGGTTGAGATTTTTTCTTAGGGTGGAGGGTATGGTTCAATCACTCTAGAGTGTTTGAGTTATTCTCTACCCAATAATAGCATGCCATGTCAAGTCCTCATTTTGCACTCAATCAGAGGGTATGGTTCAAACACCTAGTGAATTGTAAAGAATTAAAAAAATTGTGATTGGTTGAAAGAGGTTGGGACCCACCATTAAACCCCTCTCCCTCCTCCTTCCCTCATCTTCCCGCATCTGTGACTATACACCGAAAACATTCAAACAATCGATGACTCAAACAAGTGGGGGTGGTTCACTGATCGGTGAAAGGAGTCACCGAAGTAACTCAAACAATCCATACCGTCCCCCCTTAGCCTAGTTAAACAACACCAACTTTTTATTTGAAGACACCCATATATTTCTAACTCTTTTTGAACAACAAATGCTACCTTTACTTTATCCACATTAATTATTCCAAATTCTCCTTTGCAATTTAAGGGACGTGCTTTTAAGAAGAGTGCTAGCCCCACGTTTCATATTTATAATTACTTATCGAAGATGAGCTAAAGGAATGGCAGGATTACATGGAGGTTCTTAGCAATGTTAGTCTTTCCAGCAAAAAGGACAAGTGGTTTTGGTTTGATGATAAACAGTTTGGTTTCTCGATGATGTTGGTCAAAAAGTCTTTGATAGCGGAAAGAGACACGAGCCACCCTCCTAACTTTATATGGTGTAAATGGGTGCCCATCAAAATGTAATACTATGGCTTGGAGAGGCAACTTAGACAGACTTCCTACAAGAGTCAATTTAAGAAGAAGTAATGTGGATATCCCCTCGGTCTTGTGTCCGTTATGCGGCGACTATGAGGAGACGGTGGATCATCTATTCACTGCGTGCTCGTTGGCTTTACGGGTGTGCTCGGTTTTTAGTGATTGGTGCAATATTCCGCCGCTTTTCTTTTTTGAGTTCAAAGACATTTTAGAAAGTCACAAGCTGATAAAGAGAGGCAAGATGGCGAAGAAAATCATATACGGGTTGGGAATTATAGCTTGTTGGTGTATATGGAAATGCAGACACGATACGGTTTTTAATCAAAGGAAATGTAGCTCGAGTGACATCATTGGGGAGTTAAAATCTATGGGTTATGAGTGGGTTAAAAACAGATCTCCTTGTAAGTTTATTATATGGGAGGACTGGTGTAAATATCTCATGTATATGTTGTAATCTGTTTGCCCTTTGCCCGTTTGGGTTGGGGGTGTGTTTGTTTGTTTGGCCTTTTGCCCGTTTGGGTCGAAGGTTGTCTTAATGAAGTTTATTTAAAAAAAAAAAATCTAAGAACTCAACAATTTGGAGTGTAGAAATCAAGTTTTTGATTGGAATCGTTGGGCACCAATTTAGCTTACGTGTGTGTATATATATATATAAAGAAACTCGATATTTTTTTTTCTCAATATTTTTTTTTCTCAGTTTCCATTTCTTTTGTCTCCTTAATGAAACTCGATAACACATTGTCCTACTACTCTATCTATCACTCCCACTCCTTATCTCTTGTTCACTCTCTTATTTTTCATTATAAAATAATAATTAAAATTCATCTCATTACATAAAACAAATAATCTTGTTATATACTACATTTCTTTTTTGCTTTAAACATTTTGGATGAATAATCTCACTTACAAAGAAATATGACCTTACAATTATGACAATGACAATAGGACAGAAATCTCCAAGTATATTCCAGCCCCATGTGTCAATTATTGAAGGATGTGGGGACACGTGAGCCCAATATGCACATAATTGATAATACATACGATAGGGAACGAGAGAGTGTAAGGAAAAGAAAACCACTTTGGGTTGTATCGTTCCAACAAGTACGCTTGCCAAGATGATAACTATTAAGGACCCCAAGTTGATTGATTGTCCACTTTTGTTAACGTTTGCACACATATTCAAACATTTTAATGTTTAAATGTTTACCTGATATGTTGTGGTTTTCATTTATTTTCAGAACCTAAATATCTGCATGATTTAAGTGTGTGGTGGTTCATATTCTCATGGCTTAACTTATCATATATCAGTGTATGTGATTGAAATAAGAGAAATGGTACGTCATCGTTAATGTGTCATTTTTGGAGCCATTCGTGGCGGAGATGAAGTGTCCATGACGATGAAGACATCAGATTCTGTGAGAAGGGAAGAGAGAGGGAGCGTTCGCATGGGCGGACCTACATAAGTCGGGACAGGTTCACCAGAACCCATTGAGGTTCGAAATTTTATATAAACTAGTATTAAGCACCCCTGCGTTGAGGCGGGGGCGAGCACTAATGTCACACTACTGCCAGCGACCACCGACACTGAAGTTGCGGTGTTAATGCGAAGAAATTAAACCGAAACGTAAAACATAGAATAAAATAACTAAGTTGATCTAGGACTCGCGCGTTACGATGAACCCGCGTCTATTTTTTCCCGTTTGACAGGTTCATCGTAATTTAATTATAATATATATCATTACCACTATTCAAACCATAATGCATACATTACAACAACCATTGCATCAATATGTTGCAAATTATATTTATACAAGATTTTGGCTAAATTAATTAGATTATTATAAATAATAATAATTAAAAATAAAACAACACAACTTTGAATGGATCAAACCCATTGAAGGGGAAATAGCCAAAATAGCCAAGACTTTTCCTAAGTTTCAAAAATAGCCAATTCAAACGACACTTTAAGACTTTTCCTCAAACCTGAAACGTCTCAACCAGCAACCAATCCACGAAAGCCACGTGTCCACAAAAGAAAATAAACAATAAACAAGTAGGTGGTACACTGTGCACATGATGACAATCTTGTCTTGGGAAATACCATAAACTCTTACCTCTCTCTCTTGTCAAGTTGTCAGTCATCCCACATTTTTTTTTGTAAAACAATGGGCAAATACCACTCTTCAAATACCACCACACATAGAACATTCGGTGCCCACGAATTCCCCACAGTTTTTATCACTTCAATTCACACATACATAGATAGACTCATATATATCCATCTTAATTTACCTCATTATTTACAACACATACTCAGTCATATATACATCCATAGATGGCTGACCCCCCACCTCCACCTCCACCTCCACCACAAAATCCTAAAATTTTGGAAGTTGTGTTACCAGCCAAAATCAATGTCTCTAACCGCCGCAGCAGCCCAAATGCCACCGGAAAACATCCTACATACCGTAGGATACGAAGTTACAGTGGCAAATGGGTTTCAGAGATTTGGGAGCCACGTAAAAGCAAGCGTATATGGCTAGGGACTTACCCAAGACCGGAGATGGCAGCGGCAACATACGATGTGGCTGCGTTGTCGCTCAAAACCATCTGGGTTTTATCATCGTCACCTACCACAACTTCGCTGACGTCAAAACTTAATCGCTGGAGAGGATTGCCGGAAAACGAGCGGTTGTAGAGAGAGAAAACAGCAGAGACGTTTCAAAGTTCTGAGACGTTTCACCTGAGACGTTTCAGTGTTCTGAGACGTTTCAGCACTTGTGGACACGTGGTTTTCGGTGGGTGGTTGATGAGGAAACCTCTTAACTTTTGGTTTGAGACGTTTCAGGTTTGAGGAAAAGTCTTATTGAGACGTTTGAATTGGCTATTCTTGAAACTTAGGAAAAGTCTAGGCTATTTTGGATATTTCCCCCATTGAATATGGTAAGATAATGAAACCATTATTTTATTAGGGTACAACCACTTAAGCACAATTTACAATCATACATGCATACAAAACAGACTGAATTTGGTAAGGTAATGAAACCATTATTTGATTAAGGTACAATCACTTAAGCACAACTAACAACCAATATTTGATTAAGGTACAACCACTTAAGCACAACTTACAACCAAACATGCATACAATTGTTTCAAATTGATAGTGTATAAATAGTCTAGAGTGAACACATTGAATAAACTATGGGCGAACCTATATACAAGAATGAAGAAGGGTTCAGGTGGCTAAAACATTGTCTTACACCCTCAAACCTTTTTTATTTATAATTTTTAAGCGTAAACTTAACCCAAATTAGGCTTTGATTACCTAATATAGCGACCCATAATTTTTTATGTCACGTTCTATGAAATTTATGTTGGATCAGTTATGTTTAATCATAATGGAAAACATGAAAACATACCTGTTACAGCTGACAGTGCAGTGGAGAATCCAGTCAGAGAAGATGACATCGAGTTCGACATAGTTGTCAGTGTGATCTGGTTCCTCCTTAGGGTGCTGACTAATGATGGTGATGATGAAAACCGAAAAGGGTATCGGTTATGGGAGAAGAGGTCGATGATGTTATGCTAATAGGGTATGTCTGATTGTGTAACTGAGTAACCCTTTAACTTCTACATTAGTCTCCTTATATAAGCACCCAAGAGGAAACCTAATTAGTTAATATGGGTAATATGGTCCATCAACAATTACCAACTAATTATTTAATAGGTTATTATATATTTTGATCTATATAATGTAAATGATTATAATGGCTACTAGATTAAATATTAATACGTAATATATTTAATCTTACATTCTCCCACTTAGCCGAGTAATCATTTACTATGAGTATTAGATAAGCCTGATCAGGAGTTAACACTCATTTTAGCCT
Source organism: Helianthus tuberosus (assembly GCA_030545235.1). NCBI lineage: Eukaryota > Viridiplantae > Streptophyta > Magnoliopsida > Asterales > Asteraceae > Helianthus > Helianthus tuberosus. Next base: position 23,408,450 of record CM060447.1, on the reverse strand, counting down.
TAAACAAGTACTATAGCAGAGAAATACAACTGTTGAATCATTATGCGACTCAGGACCCCCATTAATCATACTATAGCCTTAATTTAAAACCTAATCGTTATGATCAAAATACGTATAAGCCCTTTGTTTGATTTGTAACTTTATTTGTCTATATGCCATTATACCGGTTGAACATATTTTAAGAGACATACAAAATCAAACTGAGGAAATTTCATTAATCATAAAACATAAGCTAGTATAATATGCTTAAATAAGGTCTTTACTAAATCCCACATTCCAAACATGTTCTTCGTAAACCTTAGGAGGGAGACCTTTAGTCATCAGATCCGCAAGCATATCTTTAGTACTAATATACTCGATACAAAGATTATTTTCCTCAACTCATTCACGTACGAACATATATTTTATATCGAGATATAAACCAGCTCCAGTCGAACTGTTACTGTTCGAGAAACTAACGGCAGTTGAGTTATCACAATAAAGCTTCAATGGTCTAGAAATGGAATTAACGATTTTGAGTCCAGTGATCAGATTTCTAAGCAACATTCCATGACAGGTTGCGTTATAAATAGCAATGTACTCTGCCATCATTGTGGAAGTTGTAGTCAACTGTTGTTTATGACTCTTCCAAGAGATAGGGCCGCCTGCTAACATAAAGATATAGCCCGAAGTGGATTTCTTGTCATCTTTGCATTTGGCAAAGTCAGAATCAGAATAGCCCACCACTTCTAAATGATCACTTCTTCTATAAGTCAGTTTATAGTTTTTCGTCCCTTGCAGATATCGAAGTACCTTCTTAGCTGCTTTCCAGTGATCTAGGCCATGATTAGTCTGATAACGGCCTAGCATTCCAGCAATATAAGCGATATCTGGGCGAGTACAGACTTGAGCATACATCAGGCTCCCGACTACTGACGCATAAGGTATCTGGCTCATTTGCTCCTTCTCAACCTCTGTTGTCGGACACTGGAATGAACCGAAAACATCTCCTTTAACTACTGGAGCGACGGAGGGTTTGCACTATTGCATGTTGTAACATGTAAGGACACGATCTATGTAAGCCCTTTGGGATAATCCTAAGATCCCTTTGTGTCTATCTCGGTGGATTTCGATGCCAATGACATAAGAAGCATCTCCGAGATCCTTCATGTCGAAGTTATGCGAGAGTAACCGCTTCGACTCATGCAACATGTCTAAACTATTACTTGCCAATAGAATATCATCTACGTAAAGGACAAGTATAGTAAAGTTGCTCCCACTCATCTTGAGGTAGGTGCATTGATCCACTTGATTTTTCATAAAACCTTGTTTCTTCATGACTTCATCAAACTTGAGGTACCACTGACGTGATGCTTGTTTTAACCCGTAAATGGATTTCTTCAACTTACAGACTAGATGCTCCTGACCTTCAGGTTGCTTCATGTAAACATCTTCGTCTAAGTCTCCATTAAGGAAAGCGGTTTTAACGTCCATTTGATGTAACTCTAAATCGAAATGAGCTACTAGGGCCATGAAGATCCTTAATGAATCTTTACGAGAGACAGGTGAAAATGTCTCTTGATAATCAATTCCCTCTTTCTGAGTGTAGCCCTTTGCAACCAATCTCGCTTTGTAGATTTCAACGTTCCCATTCGGATCCAGTTTTGTTTTGAACACCCATTTACATCCTACTGGTTTGACACCGTTGGGTAATTCTACCAAATCCCAAACGTCATTTTTCTTCATGGATTCAAGCTCTTCAATCATTGCTTTATTCCATTCAGAAGACTGATCACTGCTAATGGCTTCATAGTAAGAGATAGGATCATTGAGCTTTCCGGGATCCATTCAGTCAGGTAGGTAACATAATCATCCCAATTAGCAGGCCTTCTTTGCCTAGATGACCTCCTGAGTGGATTATCGGGTTCAGCGTTGTCTTGGTTTTGAGCGTTTGATGTGCGAGGTATAATGGGTTCTGATTGTAGAGGTGAATTTGGAGTTGGTGCAGTAGCTTCAGGTGCAGTAGTTGCATTGGGTACAAGAGGAGTAATCGGAGTAATGGTAAGCGACGAGTCTCTCCCCCCCCGCGTCTTGTACTTCTTGCAATTCTTCGTAAGGGTTGGTACTGCTCCTACTGACCTTGAAATCCTCCAGGAACGCAGCACGCTTGGTTTCAACAATACAGGTGACATGAGAAGGACAATAGAAACAATAACCCTTTGAATTATCAGGATACCCGATAAAGAAACAGGTAACTGTTTTAGGGTCAAGTTTCCTTAGGAAAGGATTGTAAAGTTTTGCTTCAGCAATGCAGCCCCATACTTTCATATATTTAAGACTCGTTTTCCTTCCTGTCCAAAGTTCATAAGGAGTTTTAGGGACAGACTTAGAAGGAACTCTATTGAGTATATGAACAACTGCTTTTAACGCTTCAGTCCAGAGGAATAATGGTAAATTAGTGTTGGCTAACATACTGCGCACCATGTTCATAAGGGTACGATTTCTTCATTCAGCGACACCGTTCTGCTGAGGTGTACCAGGCATGGTGTATTGGTTCACAATCCCTTGGCCCTTACAAAACTCATAAAATGGACCAGGAGCTTGACCCACATCAGTATGTCTTCCATAATATTCACCGCCTCTATCTGATCTCAGAACTTTAATCTGACGATCTAATTGCTTTTCAACTTCAGCCTTATAATCTTTAAAAGTTGCAAGAGATTCAGATTTCTCCTTAATAAGATACAAGTACATGTAACGAGAATAATCATCAATGAAAGTGATAAATGAAGTATGTCCTGTTATGCCAGCGATTTGGTAAGGACCACTAATGTCAGTATGAATGAGTTCTAATAAATTAAAGCTCCTAGTGGCACCTTTCTTATTCGCTAATGTCATTTTACCTTTAAGACATTTGACACATGTTTCAAAATCAGAGAAATCGAGAGGAGGTAAGACTTCATCCTTTACGAGACAATTTAGTCGTTCTCTTGAGATGTGGCCTAAACGTTGATGCCACAACATGGATGAAGTCTCTAAGTCTCGTTTCTCTTTCATCTTTGTGAGTGATTCATTAATGTTATATGACAACAAAGATTTGGAAAAATTATCATCTAGTTCTAATCTATAGAGACCACCATCCAGAATACCAGTACCATAAAGAACAGAATCATAGAGGATAGAGAGTTTGCGATGACCATGGGAAACAATAAAACCGTCCATGTCTAACTTTGGTCCTGATACAAGGTTCCGAGTTACCTCAGGAACATATAAGGTATCATAAAGTTTAATACATAAACCAGTTTTCATAAATAATTGTAATGTTCCAATGGCCTTCACTTCTAATTCTTGATCATCCCCAACCTTAAGCGTTCTTTGGTTTCTTTCCAGCTTCCGGATTGTAAGGAATCCCTGAGTTGAATTGGTAACATGAACCATAGAACCAGAATCAAATCACCAAGAATTAGTAGGAACACTTAAATTATAGGACTCAAGTATCATAAAATAATCGTTACCTTTCTTATCCAGCCACTCCTTAAAGTCAGGGCATTCCTTTTGCATGTGTCCTGCCTTTTTGCAGAACTTGCAGTGGATTCTGCCTAAGGAGTTCTTAGAGCTGGAAGGTGCACTTGTATTAGGATTGGGCCTTTGGACTTTTGAAGCATCCTTCCTCTGATGATTGTTCTTCCTTTTCTTAGAGTTGGAGGTGGTGAAGTTAGCAACATCAGCTCACTCATCGTCCATTTGTCCTTCTGAGTGTTGTAATTGATCTTGAATGCTTCAAAGGACGAAGGAAGCGAAGTAATGATGAAATGAACGAGGAAACCATCACTGATTTCCATTTCCAGCCCCTTCAGCTTATTGGCCATGTCATTCATCATCATGATGTGCTCGCGAATGCCGCTCCTCCCATCATACTTAGTTGTCACCAGCTTGAGAATAAGAGTACTAGCGTGTGCTTTAGACGTCCCCTTGAACTGCGCCTCCACAGAAGCGAAGTAGGTTTTAGCATCCTCAGAATCAGGAATGGCTCCCTTGATTGCATTGCTTATGGACTGCTTCATGAACATGAGAGACATGCGGTTACACCTAGTCCACTTTTCATGAGTTAACTGCTGAGCAGCAGTACTTTGTGGAGTAAGGTCCACTGGCTTATCCTCTCTTAGAGAATAGTCAAAGTCCAGCAATCCAAGTGTAAGCATGAGAGCATCCTTCCATGCAGCAAAGTTATCACCAGTCAAAGGTGGAATCCCGTAATTGGGCGCTGATAGTGGAAATACGATGAGCAAGTTATGATACTAAGGAAGAAGTCCTAATTTGATCTAAGGGCACGTTAAACTAAGGCAGGCATAAATAATGACCATTTTACATTATGAAGCTGTGATATTGTCTATTACTAACATCAAAATAATAGAATTAGTTAAAATTCTACTTAAACGAAGACAAAACAACTTTGGCCAGAAGTGTAATCATTTAAGCATGTGTGCAAAGTGATTGTAACAAATCAGCTTTGGCCAGAAATTGAGACAATCACTTTAGTTATGCACTTGTTAAGTATGGCATCTATGAAGGAATTAAATCAGCTTTGGCCAGATATTAAGACATTCATGTTTATGATGCACACTTAACATAGCTTTCGTAATACTTGAATGATAAGTAGATGTATCAAATCAGCTTTGGCCAGAAATGATACACCAAAAGCTCATTCAAGTTAAGCCATTTTTGGTTTTGTAAAACATTATCTGATTCTGATTAATTAACTAAGTAATTACAAAAACCAATTATTTAATAGCAAACCACCTGTTAGTGCGGATTGAACTCATCTTGTAACATTAAACAGCCTAAAATAATGAGATTTCGAGTGAGATCTCGACTCAGTTATGAGGTCTCGAGTGAGATCTCGAGTCCAGTCTCGACTCATCTTGTAACATTATGAGGTCTCGACTCATTTAAGGTCTCGAGTCGCAACCTCAGTGTCTCGAGTCGTAATCATGGTCTCGACTCACTTATGAGGTCTCGAGAGATTGATGAGGTCTCGAGTCGCAACCATGGTCTCGAGTTGTGAAGATTTAAGCCCTTAGTCGAAACCTTAGTGGTCTCGAGTCGAGACCTTATGGTCTCGAGTCGAAATCGTTGTCTCGAGTTGTGAAAATTTGAGAACCTTTATGATTTCAAGTCGATATCTCGTGGTCTCGAGTCAAGATCTTGATCTCGGCTTGATGAAAAGGACCTCGAAACTTCCTGTTAACAGCTGTTAATGCAAAACATAATTGAAAATTCGAATTCTAAGGGATTATGAGATATGGTTTCCTGTTTTAAGATGATCTAATTTTATCAAAAAATATTTCAAAAATGATAACTGTATATCTTTTAACAGTTTTCGAATAAACTTAACAGATTAAATTGGATCAAACAGGAAAAAACACTCATCAATCCTAATTACATTCCAAAATCATAAGGGAATTTTCGAATTTTCCTAAGAACATGATGAACCCTAAAAAAATAAAACATGAATTCTGGAACTCGAAACCTGAATTTTTAAGGCTTTTCTAAAACAGATTTCGGTTATAAGTTTACACGTTTTGATTCCGAGACATTTAAAACGAATTCTTTTCCTCGAAACAGAGATCTCGAGTGGATCTTTATGACTCGAAACCGGCTGTTAGGTTTGTTAAGTTATCAAAATTCCGTTTTCCAGAATTGATGGATATGAAAACAGAACTGACTAATCAACATATGCTCTGATACCACATGTTGGATCAGTTCTGTTTAATCATAATGGAAAACATGAAAACATACCTGTTACAGCTGACAGTGCAGTGGAGAATCCAGTCAGAGAAGATGACATCGAGTTCGACATAGTTGTCAGTGTGATCTGGTTCCTCCTTAGGGTGCTGACTAATGATGGTGATGATGAAAACCGAAAAGGGTATCGGTTATGGGAGAAGAGGCCGATGATGTTATGCTAATAGGGTATGTCTGATTGTGTAACTGAGTAACCCTTTAACCTCTACATTAGTCTCCTTATATAAGCACCCAAGAGGAAACCTAATTAGTTAATAAGGGTAATATGGTCCATCAACAATTACCAACTAATTATTTAATAGGTTATTATATATTTTGATCTATATAATGTAAATGATTATAATGGCTACTAGATTAAATATTAATACGTAATATATTTAATCTTACAATTTGAGCATCTAAAAACAATGACACCACTGTAAATATTTTTTGGATCCGCTCATCCGCCACTGAGCGTTTGTGAGTGTTCTTACAGTCCATTCGTGTATTGCTTACGTGGATCCATCCATCAGCACATCATCTGTAGATAGATGCTCTTACAAAGAAAAGAATAAGAAACACACATCCTCTGTAGATGCTCTTACAAAGAAAAGAAAAAGAAAAACAGTTTATGTGATTGGTCACAAGTTGTTAAAATACATGTTCAATTAATTAAAAGAGTTAAATGCTTGGTTGGTCCCTGTGGTTTGTAAAAATTTCATACTTGTTCCTAGTGGTTTACTAATTACACGCGTGGTCCCAAAAGTTGTCAAAAGTGAACTCGGTTGGTCCTCTGACCTAACGTCTGCTAAATTTCTCAGTTAAGTTGATGTTAAATGACCAAATTGCCCTCAACAATTAAAAAAATAAAAGTAAAAATAAGAAACAAAATGAGATGGGCCCACCCATCATCATCTTCTTCTTCTTCTTCTTCTTCACACCCCCTCTCTCTCAAACACCAGCTCTCTCTAAAACACCAGTAACCACCATCAGCCATTGCTGCTGGAAAAACGAGCCGACCACCACACTGCCGCCTTCACCGGAGAAACTCGCTGGAGAAAAACGAAACCACCACCACCTCATCTTCTTTCTCCTCTCTTTGTCCCTATTTCTCTCTCTAAACCACTACCATCACACTCTTGTCACCACCACCAGAAAGATCAAGAAACTCATTTTTTTTCAAAAATATCAAACCTCTTCACCACAGAAAACTAGAAATACCAAAAAGAATTCAAATTTGTAGGAAACATCTGCATGTATAATGGTTTTATGCACCAAATCCAAAAAAATCTTTGTTGAACTCAAAACCACTAACGGTACCACCATCTTCTTCGGCGAGCAACCTCTTGGCACCACTTTCTTCTTCAGCCATTACCAAACCAGATGTGTACCATCTCCGGCAACTTCGTTTTTCAGATCTGAACCATCTCATGCTTCGATTAAACATATGGCAGTTATGATTAAAGACCTAATCCTTGCCGGCTTCTTTTTCAGATTTGAGCTTGACCCTATGCCATGAATCTGATGTAACCACCGGACAACAATGGCTTCCTTTTTTAAGTTAGATCGATACAGATGGATCAGAGAGGGAATGGGGGTGTTTGGTGGTGGTGGGTGTTCGGTGCTGGAGGGGAGACGGTGGTGGTGGGTGTTCGGTGCTGGAGGGGAGACGGTGGTGTTGGGTGTTTAGTGCCGGTGGTTGTTCGGCGGTGAAGGAGGGTTGTTGGTGGTGATGGTGTTGGTCTTGGGCAGAAGAAGAAGAAGTGGTGGAGAGAGAATTATGATTTTAATTGTTGAGGGCAATTTGGTCATTTAACATCAACTTAACTTAACTGAGAAGTTTAACAGAGGTTAGGTCAGGGGATCAACCGAGTTCATTTTTGACAACTTTTGGGACCACGCGTGTAATTAGTAAACCACTAGGACCAAGTATGAAATTTTTGCAAACAACAGGGACCAACCAAACATTTAACTCTAATTAAAATTCTTGAAACGTGGGGTAAGATCAAATACAAAGTTTATTTTGCCTAAGTAGGATGAGAAGGAATCTTAACCATTCATTTTTCAAATCAATGGTTAAGATGAAAGTGTAGGAGAAAGGAGGAGTGCAAGGGTATCTTGTAGGGGTGTTCAAGATCGGATTATCCGGTTTTCGGATATCCGAAAATTTCAGATAGTCAATATTGATATCCGAATCCGAAATTTCGGATTCGGGTTCCGATATCCAAACGGATATCCGAATTTAAAAAAAAAATCGGATATCCGAAATTTCGGATTCGGATATCCAAACGGATATCCGAATTTAAAAAAAATTGTCTTCTAAGTAGATCAAAACCAAACCTGTTTACAGTGATAACCCATATCCAAAATATCAAAATTTCCCAGTTTATAACATCTAAAACATTCAATAAATTATAATAAAGTTTAAGCTTAAACAGTTTAAAGTTTTAAACGACCACAAAAAAATCAAAGTTTCAAACATCCAGAAGTTCTTGATGGGAAAACAGATCCTTTCTAGATCGGAGACACCAAGACCAGAGGAAGATGGCAGGACGCAAAGAGACAGATGACTGATGGTAACGTCGGCCGGCGATTGAAGATCGGAAGGGGACGATGACGCCTGTTTTAGTGAAGATCGGAGGGGGACGATCTGAGGCTCTGTGATATGAGATCTAAAGAAACTCTTGTTTTCTCAAATTTGAATGCACCTGTTTTTGTGAACATGTGTATTTTAGGTTAATGGCTTTAATATATTAATAAAAATCTATTTTTTTATTTATAAGATTTCGGATTCAGATAATCCGAATATCCGAAAATTTTCAAAACTAACATCCGAATCTGAACCCGAATTTTCGGATTATCCGATTTTCTCGGATATCCGAAAATTCGGATATCCGAAATTTCGTATATTTCGGATACGGGTTTTCGGATAATTCGAAATCGGTTTCGGATTCGGATTTTTTTGAACACCCCTAGTATATTGGGAAAATCCTATTTATAGATTTTCTCTCTCCACATGCAATGCACATGCATATATTTCACCCCAATTTTTTAAACGTTCATAACTTTTTTATACGACATTATTTTTTCATAAAAATTTAACCATAAAATCGAGCGTTTTTTTATCTTTAATTTGAGTTCCATATTGCTATATAAAATATGTAGACTAAAAAAGCCACTAAAATGCGTTGTATTTCTATGTTGTATAACATTTTTTGTGCTGGATTTTTGTACTATATTTTTGTACTGAATTTTTTGTCTTAATTTTTTTTCTCAATTTTTTGTGCTGGATTTTTTTGTACTACATTTTTTTCATGAATTTTTTCGTGCTATATTTTTTGTACTAGATTTTTTTGTGCTATATTTTTTTTGTACTAGATTTTTTGTGCTATATTTTTTTGTACTAGATTTTTTGTGCTAGATTTTTTTGTACTAGATTTTTTTTGTTGTATTTTTAAAAAACAAAAAGGAGTGTCATATGTCATTTTCACTCCTATTTATAAGGACCAAAATGTCCTTTATTCCTACTTATTAGGAGTGCCACATGTCATCATTATAATCATTCTTAGGCTACTTAGGCAAAAGCCACTTTTTAGTGGATCCTTCCCCAATATAACAAAATTTATTCTCTTAAAAAAACAAAAAAAAACAAAATGAGGACGGGGACTGAGGAAGGACAAATAATAAATTCTAGACAGTTATTAGCTTTTGGGCTCTTAAAGTCCATTTGTGAGACCTCACGTACTCACATTGATGTTCCTATACGTTCTTGCTGTTAACACAAAATCTTAAGAAACCTCTTTAAAAATATATTTAAAGAAATACAGGATGAAAATGTAGCAAAATGGTGCATTTGCAAAAAAATCTAAAAGTGCTGTATATAATTAGGTTCAACTGAAATTTTAAGAGTTGATACTTTCTAGATTTGAGCCTGGTTCAACTTGGGCAAACTGGGCCTTGGGCTATGCAATCTAAATAAATATGTTTAACTGGTGAATTATTATTCAGTGAAATATATAGTGATCAAAATTTTTCTTGGACAGAATGCAGGGTCGTCCATAGTAATTTCTCGACGTAAAAGAATTAATGTTTTGTTTTGGACAGAATGCAGGGTCGTCAAAAGAGGATTCCGACACACAACTTATTGCCCGTTTACCTGCCATCCTGCTTAACTTTTCCTACGAAACGTTTTAATGATAAAAAGGGAAATAAGGCTTTGATGGTTGCACTCTTTAAAGCCCACAAATACTATCAGAAGGCATAGATAATGATCTAAATACATTGATACACCCTTAGAGCGGGTGAGGCTAAAAGAAATTTAGGAAAAGAAAGGATCACAAGTATCTTTCCCATGCTTTTGGTTCCTTAAACACAAATGCTCCTAAATATGCTTCTAAACAACGACCTCCGTTTGTCCATTCGTTTATACGAGCTTGAATGCAACAGTTTGGTTCCAATATTTTGAATAATTCTTTCCAAAACTGGCTCATAAAAATTGGATCGCGATCCGAAACAATGGTATGAGGTAAACCGAGTAATCAATAAATTGCCCGCCTGAAATCAAAGCAATATAAACAGTAGTGTATTGAAATAACATTAGAAAATTTTGATAAGCAGTCTACGACAACCCAAATAACATTAGAAAATTCTGCTTGGACTCGGTCACGAAGATTTGCGATGGGTGGAACCAAAATTTTACTGTGAATATAAATCAACCCATTTTGACAAACATGGTGTGGAAATGAACTTGGATCAGCCGTAACTTGTTACACCAGCTTCTTATCGCTCGGGTCGTTGTTGAAGTAACCCCGAATTTCATTAAGCCAAGTAGCGGATGGGTTGTTGGAAGTTTTGGTGTGAATGGAAAGTCTCAAGTGGTAAAACCACCTTGTCCCACATTGGTGTGGGAACAAAATGATAGGCTATTTATAAGGTGAAACCTTAACCAAGCCTTTGAAGTCTTATGACATATTTTACCACAAGTCCTACCCGCGCGAAATTGAGTTTCGGAACTGGAATTTGGTTGAACTCGTGCGTGCCCGCACGTCCTACACGAATGCAGCTCCGAAAACCCAGGCTTGCGTGAGACAGTTTCTAATTAATGTGAGAATTAGACACACCAACAAACAGCTTCTTTCAATCTCTGCAACGACATTTCCCAATGCGCTGTTTCTGCTTCGAAACGGCGAATCTGTTTAAAGGAATTGTGTCAAACACAAGCCCGGTTCACTGTTTTCTTTTTCTTGTTTCAGATTATTTTGATGTTCTTATCAGTAGCAGTTTGCTAACAAACTTAAACAGATTTATTTTACTAAATGTTTCTGCGTTCTTCTCTTTTCAGAATGGCATCCCAGCCGATGACTACTGTTGTTTCTGCTGTCATGACCAGTGCCGTTTCTGCGGTCATGACTTCCACTGTTGCTGTCACTACCGGTCTGGTGACACCACTGCCTAATGCAGTGTCGCATGCTAAGAAACCAGAGAAATTCAGTGGTGTGAATTTCAAATAGTGGCAGCAAAAGATGTTCTTTTATTTGACCACGCTGAACCTGGCAAGGTTCTTGACTGAACTTAAACCCCATGTTGATGAAGGGAATGTGGATGCTCAATCTGTGAGCGCGATACATGCTTGGAATCATTCGGATTTCCTGTGCCGCAACTTTATTTTGAATGGTTTGGTGGACACATTGTATAATGTGTATTGCAAAGCCAAGACTGCCAAAGAATTGTGGGAGTCTTTGGATCGCAAATACAAAACAAAAGATGCGGGCACTAAGAAATTCGTGGTGGCTAAGTTTTGGACTTTAAAATGATAGACTCTAAAACTCTCATGAGCCAAGTCCAAGAATTGCAGGTTATCCTTTATGATATTCATGTGGAAAGAATGATGCTCAGGGAGACATTCCAAGTTGCTGCAATGATCGAAAAACTACCACCAAGTTGGGTTGATTTCAAGAACTATCTCAAGCATAAGCGAAAGGAGATGACCATTGAAGATCTTGTTGTTCGTCTTCGGATTGAAGAAGATAACAAAGTGGCCCTAAAAAAAGGTTGATGACCCTGAAACTGTGAAGGCCAATCTTGTTGAACATGGCTAATCTTCAAAGGGAAAAAACAGTGGAAAGGGTGGAAAGAAAAGTCATGGGAAACGCTCCAACCTTGGTCCTAAAGGGGGAGTTGGGAAAAAGAAGTTCTAAGGAACTTGTTATAATTGTCAGAAGCAAGGCCACAAGGTCAGTGAATGCAAGCTTCCTAAGAAGGAAAATGCTCGACAAGTGAACATGGTTCATGAAGTCGACAACCTTGTTGCCATGGTCACGGATCTTTCGATTTTGGTGACCGAAGTTAATTTGGTTGGGCAAAATAACAAGGATTGGTGGGTTGATACGGGGGCTACCCGTCATGTGTGTTCCGACAAAAGCCTTTTCAACACCTTCAAGGAGGTGACTAATGGCGAAAATATTTTTATGGGAAACTCCGTCACGGCCGAAATTAAAGGTGAGGGGAACGTGGTTCTGAAGATGACTTCTGGAAAGGAACTCACTTTGTCAAACGTGTTGTATGTTCTAGAAATTCGTAAGAACCTTGTGTCGGGGTGGCAATTGAACAAGTTTAGGTTCAAAATGGTGATTGAGTCGGATAAGGTCACGTTGACCAAAAATGGTATGTATGTTGATAAGGGCTATGCCCTAAATGGAATGTTTAAACTCAATGTAATGGATGTGAATGCAATGAAAGAAACCGCTACTAGTTCTACTTACTTGATTGAGTCTTCTAATCTTTGGCATGGTAGACTAGGTCATGTTAATTATAATTCAATTCGTCGTTTAATTAAACTTGATTGCATACCAACATTCAATATCGACTCAATTAATAACTGTGAAACTTGCGTAGAAGCAAAACAAACGAAATCGTCATTCAAAAAGGTTGAACGAATCACCGAACCCCTTGAGATGATCCACACTGATGTGTGTGATCTAAAAGCAATTCCTACTCATGGTAGGAACAAGTACTTTATCACGTTCATTGATGATAGGTATTGCTATGTGTACTTACTTAAGAGTAAGGACGAGGCTATTGACAAGTTTATCTTGTTCAAAGCCGAAGTTGAGAATAAAATAAATTGGAAAATCAAAATCGTAAGGAGCGACCGAGGAGGTGAATATATTTCACCTTTTATTGACGTATGTGCAAAAAGTGGAATCATCCACGAACTCACGGCTCCTTACTCCCCTTAATCAAATGGCATAGCGGAAATTTAACAAGTGATTTTTAAGAAGGAATAAAATTAAGTTAATTGCTCTTTTTCAACAGCAATATGTTCCAACATTAGACACACAACTAAAACACATATTTACCACAACATAAATTAAACATAAAATTCACATAAGCTAGTTTGCAAGCTACGGGCCATTGTGGAAATTTAAATGCAAGAATCGCATCTCATCTAAAATACGTAATGTTATATTCATTACGTTTTGAATGAGAAACTCATTACGTTTTGAATGAGAAACACTTGTTGGCAAAATGAATGAAAATGAGAGTATTTTCATTAGTTGTTATGTGTACATTTCTTAAACTTTGTACAAACATATATTATACCTTGGTTAGTATAAGTACTATTTTGTGGGTTTGTATTCTATGTTGTAACTGTAAGGGCTTTAAAACCAACAACACCACGTCTAAATCAGAGCAAAGATAAATGATATATTGATGCTCGCAGTTGGGACTTGAATATGTAAAATGAGTGGAAAAGTGGGAGTTATCCCAAAGGAGGAGGAAAAGAAAATGAAGTGGCTTATATACGTGAGCACTCCTTACTTATTGTTCTATGGAGCCACTCACCAGTGGTTTTGGGAAAGGTTCGCTGCACACTTAACTCGCACATGCGTGAGGCATTGGCGAATGGGCGCACTTTGCACACTTGAGAGCCACCTTTATGCTTTTGAAAGCTAATTCGAGTGGCGCGGGTTTGGGCTAGTCGGGTCGGCTGAGGAACATCTGATATTAGCCTTAAGCACTACAGTTGAGTAGTGACACCACCAGGGTTCAAATGTGTTCATGCTGATCGCTCAATAGTGAATTAGCCTTCAACACTACGGTTCAGTAGTGACACCTCCTCATGTTGATAGTTCAACAACTCATCATTGATGGTTAAGCACTTATCCTCAACTGCTGCAGATGATTCTACACTGAAACCGTTTTTGGTCAACAACATTTAAACATAATAAAATGCGTTAAAGACGTTTAATGACATTTATTTTTAGTTAAATTTTTGTCCGTGTTGTTTCAACTCGGTTTTCACTATAAATATTAAGTGATTGTTAGTTGTGAAATATACTTGGAACATACACAGCACAGCATCCAACAATCTGTTTCCTCTACTTTTTGTTGTTCATGGTATACCTTCGGGTTTAGATTTTTACCCAGCAGTAGCAACTGCTTAGGTTGTTGTACCTTGGGAAATAAACAATTCCTTTTGGGAGACTCAAACTCAACCAAAAACGGTTTTCTGTTTTGCATTTTTATATTGTATTTTGCTTATTTTAGTTGTAGAAGCATATATAATGTACTGCTTTCCTTTACTTTTTCTGTATTGTAATTTGAATAAAATTATTTTATTTATATTATATACAAACGCTTCCTACAACACTTGAATTGAAATATAAGCCATTGTTGTATGATCATCGGTCTAAGAGCTAAAAGATATATATCTTATGAGCGAAACCAAATCATTCGTATAATTTGGTTTGTTTTTTTTATTAACTGCAAAAATTTTATTAAAAAACAAAAGTTACATGGAGACAACTAAGACATTTCATAACAAGAAGTGGATTTTGAATCCATGTAGCCCAACACAAACTTGACTTCGTATTCTTATTCTTATTGACATATCATGTCACACCCCAACCAATGGCGGAAACATCGGGATGAGACGAAGTGTGAAGATTGCTCGAGACATCATAACACTAATAATCGTGACAAGTATTTAAATAGTAAATTTCATTTCATTTCTAAGAAATCAATTACAAGAGTTTGAAACAAGTACAACATGAATAATGGAATACAATACAAATAAAATACAAAATTTAAAGTGTGTATCTAAGCATCCTACTAGATTCCATGCATCATCGACATCATCGCTAAACCTGCAACATGTTTTAATAAAGTTCAATGCAAAAGCAAAGGCGAGTACACAAGGTTTGAATAAGTATAGCATAAGTATAAAAGCATTTTACTCGAATCCACATGGCAATTTGTAAGCAAGGTAACTAGCATGCATAACATTACGTTTTAAACCCAAAGTGTCCACTAGTATTTAGCATCCCTCGCCACAAAAGTGACGAGACCGTATAGTATAATGACCTAACAATCCCCCGTCGGGTGGTGTGCTACTCCTATAGCGCTATAATTGTTAAGCGAGGGTATAACATAGTAATGGCATGAAGCATGTATTATCTAGCATAACAAGTAGCAGGTATAACGGATTGAGTTCACAAAGTATGTTTAAGTGTGTGTAAGTGTAATTTTTGTATGGTAACATGTTGCAACCCAAAAGTGGTTTAAAATGTAAATGGGTCGAGTGTACATGATGTGCGATAAAGTGTTATATATATTAGGTGTATATTTTAAGCCCTTTTTAACACTTATTTTAGCCATGTTTTAAATTTATAAAACACGATATTTTACTAACACTAAACACACATATGGGCAAGTGCACCCATCATTGAGCGTAGTATAGCGTTGGTAAGATACCGAGGTCGTCCAAGGACACAAGAGCTTTTAATACCGGTTTATCCTCAACGTCTAATCAAAATAAAAGTTTAGAAAAATGTTTTAAACTATGAAAAATAAAAACTAACTAAAATGCTGAAAATAAAAATAAAAGAAAAACAGATAGACAAGATGAATCACTTGGTTCCGACTCGTATCTAGTATAACCTTTGATTATTTCCGCACTTTTGCACATAATTAAGAGATTATCTTAGTTATTGTAGTAGGCCCCTCTTTTGAAGGTGACGTTACCCTCACCCCAGTAGTTTGAGTCAGCAAGGATACAATCCTAAAATGGTGGATTATTGGAAGATAATGAATTAAGTTATTAATGCAGTATTGTGGTAGGCCCCGCTTTTGGCGGTGACGTTACCCTCGGCTAAGTAGTCTGAGTCAGCAGGGATACAGTCCTAAATAGCCGGGTTATAGTATTAATAGTAGTTAACTTATGAGGGGGTAAAGAGTTTGGACCCCCGCCATCCAATACCGTGAAGTATTGAAGGAGGTCCTACTAAATTTGACCCAGGTCCATTGCAGGACCTCTAAACGCTGAACAATGGCAAGACCTTTACCAAACCGTTCCCTTAACCCCCGACCAGGTAGCCAACATACCTCCATATAGACCGTGGAGATATGAATGGTGAAAATCCTTTATTTTATATAGACAGTAAAATAATGCCAAGACACCACGGACAAACGATAAGGAAAGATCACCTTCAACATAAGTAACTAGTTATTAAAGTCATTAATACAAAACCAAATAAAAAGTGCAAAAGATTAGAAATAAAAAGTATTATACTAGACACTTTGTCTTCACCAAGTGATGTAAGAGACTTAGGCAACCATGGCCTTGATTGTCAAGAACTCTTACGATCAATCTTGGATCCCGAGACGACTCACACACTCTACGATGGACAATGGATGATGGTGGTGGATGATGGTGTTGTGATGGTGGTGGGTGGTGGATGAAGTGTGAGAGAGGTGGTGTGCCAAGGGATGAGATGAAATGAATCCAAGCACTCCTATTTATAGGCTGAACAGAGAGCTGGGCACGGCCCCGTGTCCGCTGGGCACGGCCCCGTGCCTGTCTGACACTCTCTCTCCTCATTAATTGTAATTCGCAATTACAATAAATGCGCCTGCTGTACTTTCGACACGCCCCCGTGTCCGCTGGGCACGGCCCGTGGTGGGCAATAGAAGCTTCTATAAGTTTGTCTTTTCTGCTGCTTCTTGGGCACGGCCCCGTGCTGGCTGAGCACGGGGCGTGTTCAGTCTTCTGACTTCTCTATTTTGCTTTGGAAGGTGCCGTTGAGGGGTCGGGCAGTCCACTAATGTTCCTTTCCTTGTATTTATGTTGGATTTAGCTGTCTTTTTGCTTCTTTTGTGTTTTTGAGCTCATTTAATCCTGAAAATACAAAAGGAAGACAAAAACACTCTTTTTCCAATATTAGTACTTAAAAAGGGTTAGTTTTATGCCTCATTTGATGTAATTTATATGTTGCATTTTACACACATCAGTACTCACGAAGTTTGCATATGCTTTCCGATTATCCAATTGTTGACGAATAGAGATTTAGAGTCCGAATGTATAAGGGTTAAAGTTCAAGTATGCTTAGAGTCGAGATTCGGAATAAAACAATACGAAAATAACATATGAGAATAACATGTGAAAATAATCGTCTTCAACACATAACACTTGTATGACACTTGGTAACCACAAGGGTTATAATAATGTTTTCGTGAGTTGACACTCATAAGAATCATAACAAGGTTTAGGTCTTAGATGGTGTTCTACTACTTTGACAATTGAACATGAATTCAACATCAAGGATTCGAATGTACATAAATATTATTTAGGTAGTATAGTATATAGTATTAAGTCCAAATGTTCAAGTATTTCAAGCATGAGGTAGAAGATTACATCTTCATTTAGGTACCTCAAAATGTGTCATAGAAGTCATGTAGGAGGTAGGAAGAACAAGCTTCCATTTAGGCACCTCGTATATGTTCACCACTACACTTGTTGTAACAACAAACAAGGAGGGTCATGAACTAGGACTAGTACAAGAATGTAAATAATCTAAGCTATGAGAAATCATCAAATCATCTGGGGATTTTATGTTGGAAAAACCCAAGTTGTTCCATAATCACTCCTACATCAAGTTTGCAACTTGAACATGACTTGTGGGTCAAAAACCCTAATCAAAACAAAATTTATTTGAGGTTTAACCTCTGATTTTTTATGTCTCAACCTTGTTTTTAAGCCTAACCAACCATAAGAATGGTTGTAAGCATTAGTACATAGGTTTGAGTGAGTTAAACTCATGTTTAAGCAAAGATTAATAAAAACAAATTTAAACAGTAGACTTTGAAGCCTTTTTGCCGGAGTTCCAGGGACTTGTTTGCTGTGAAACACCCCTAGAATCGAAGCTAAGGTCAAGCCAAGCATTCTGGAAAAAGAATGGACCAAAACGGATAAGAAATGAAGAAGTTATGCCCATTTTCGTAAAGCTCGATGAATCTGTCCGAACCTGAACTTTCAGCAACGATTTTGAGTGATTGAAGGAGATTTAGATGAGTTTGTAAAGTGTTTTCAGCTTGGAGGAGATGTGTATTTATAGGGGATGAGTTTAGGGTTGATTGGAGGTGTTTAGAGGTGGTTTAGAGCTGATTGGAGGAGGTGAGAACTTGGGATTTCGTGCAAAATCGCGGAGTTTACAAGCTGTTTGAAAATCTGCCCGCCAGACACCCTTACGGACCGTAAGGGTGGGAGGCTTACGTTCCGTAAGCCTCAGGCAGAAGGCACAAATTTTATTTCTTCAATTTAATGATTTGTAACATGTTCCATTGATATATATTACGTGTTTTATGACCATTTTAGGGTATTTAGGTGTACAAGGCATGTTCTAAGGGTTATATAAGTATAAAACGAGTATGATTAAGCATAAGACTCGTATGTATGTATTGTACAAAGTGTGTAGGCCACGTATTGGTAGAGTTGTCATACGTTTGCAAGTATTACAAATATGTGTCGTTTGTTTCACAAGTTAAACATATGATTATGTAAGAAGTATGTATAAAACATGTTTGGAGACAATACAAGTTTTATTTATGATTCAAGTCCCGTATTTTACAATGATTACGATGAAAGAATGATTACAAGAACGCGAGGTTTCCAAAAATAGATTTGCAAGCGATGGTTTCTAAATATAGGAAGTATGAAAACACAGGGCGTTACAGTCTCCCCTCCTTTAGGAAATTTCGACCTGAAATTTATTCAAAAGGAAGACTTGAAAGGGTTTTAGTAAAATGTGATTATTTAAAACTAAGACTTGGAAATTTTGAAACGTTTTGAAAAGCACGAAATCTTGGGAGAATAGTCATAATAGGTTTGTAAAATGATTTGTTTGGCTAGAATGGTTTTGGGGCATAAGCATGGGTGAACGTGTATAGGCAAAACGATTTTGAATAGCTAAATTTGGAGTTGTTTTACAAATGTATTGTATTTAAGAAAGAGGTCTTTATATAATGGTTTAAAATCAATAAAAATTGAGGTAGGTTGCGTAGGAAGTTTTAAAGTTAGTATAAGACCACCTATTCATAAAAAATTGCTTTTCGAGTGGAACGAGGAAATTTGGTAAAATAAAGTATTAACGGCCTACTAAATACGTTTATACAAGAATAAAGAATAGGAAGATGGTTTTAAAGGTAATGAGATAAGTTAGGATGCGATTGTTTGAACAAGCTTGATTGTGAACGAGGTTTGTATGAAAGAAAAGGATAAAGGAGAATAATACGAGTATAGAATGAATGACTCTTAAAGAGTGCAAGTATAAGAATAGCATAAGTGTTGGATAGATGAACGCAGTGTGTTAAGGATGAAGTCTCGTCGTGGATAATCGGATATAATGCGTTTGTGAGTTGTCTAAAGTTGTATTAGGTCTAAATAGGTCTGTAAAACAGTGAATTTCTCATGACACGTTTTACAAAAGTTTGGTAACGTGGTGAAAACACTTATATATAGGAAGTACCAGCGGCGTATCCACCATGTTTTGACCACATTACGTCCGTTTCGTATTCGGTGTCATGTTACGTTCCGTGTCTTACCATACACAGTAGTACACTCTATGGTTCTCATACGCCTATCACTATAATCCCGTGTGCACCCGTGATTATATTGATCGTCGCATGATCCGCATAGCTTGTACTAGTTGTGTATGAATTTGGGTAGGTATACTTTAAAAAAAATAAGAATGTGTGCGTATAAGAATAAAGTATGTAAGCAAGTCCATGCTTAAGTATGTATAGGACCCACGTAAGTGAATCACTCGGATTACGCTCGCGTACGGGTACGAATGTATGGATCATGAGTATGAACGAAAGTATGAGCATAAGTATAAGTTTAAGTATGAATAAGCACGCAAGTATGTGTATCAACATAACACGTACGAGTAGTACGTGTATACGTATAAGCATGCAACGTATGAGTATAAAAAGAAAACATGAAACATATGAGTATAAGTATGAATACGACTACAAGTATAAGCATAAAATGTATTGTTATGAATATGAGGGTGAGTGTGAGTACGAATACTAATGATTGCGTATATAGTATTAATTGAAACATAACAAAGTTAAGCAAGTAAAAGTGCTCAAGAGGTTGAGCATGAAAATACGAACGATATAAATGAAATTGTCGCGATGCAACGACTAAAACGTGTATGATGATATGCATGTATAGTTGTTTAAACGAAACGTTGAGTTCATCGAATCAAAATTAGATCGAGTATGGTTTGAAAGGTAGAATATAGTTTTCATATGTAAGAGGATATAAAGTACTCATTGGTTAAGCATAATGTATCTTGTAATGAATGGAAATGCTACTTTTGTTTTAAAAGAGTCTACGTATATTGAAGGTCATCGGTCTCCATGAAGTCTTTTGCCCACGTGTTTTGAGATTTGAATGGCGACTTAAGCGGTGTAGAAAAGTTTTCGAAAATAATAAGTTCGCTTCATTTGTACCCAAACAAGAAATTTTGAATTTTGGGAGGTTCTTGTGAAAACGTCGATCCTAAAAAAAAAATTTATCGAATGATTTGTTGTTGTTGAAAATAGTCTTAGGTACAACGATCTTATAATATTTATAAGATCCTATATGTAATTGGGAAAGGTTGGTTTGGTTTCAATTAAGAATGGAAGTCTCTAAAATGACGATATAATGCGAGCATATTTTAGTGATTAAGCCAAAGATGAAGTTCATGGGCAGGAGTTTCATTGGACCGATTAAATTGATAGGTAGCATTTCGTAAGGTTTAGAAATTTGTGTAGTAAAACGTTTAAGATATGCTTAAGAATCTCGTGTATATGAGTTGAGTGAAAATAAATTGTAGGGTAGAAAGTACGCTTGATGAAACTATGTATTTTGTATACGTATACGTATGTATTTTGAATAATGATAACTAATTTAGGTATAAAACATGATTGAGTTTGCATAATAAGATATTTGGAAGAGACGTTTTGGTAACGATCACCTAGGTAAGGGAATCACCCCTAACTCGTTGGTGAGGTCGTTTTTAAGAAAAAAAGGGAGTGGGGTTAATCGTCAAGATAAGGAAATCACTCCTATCTCGATGATATGCCCCCACTCGTCGTTACAAGGAATACGAATTTAAATTATATGAAAACATGCATATGTATAAATGTGTGAAAAGGATTTAATATGTTGGGTGTATGTGAGGAGAAATACTGAAAGTAAATTCGTATTTGAAAGATTGCATCGTATAAAACAAATAATATAACATATGTTCGATTAAAATTTGGGATGGTTCCAAAACGGAACGTTGACTAACCAAAGTGGTCGAAAAGTCTTTTGAATTTGAGGAGCATGCTTTGGCCTAATAGGTGAAATACTCTCGCCGACAAGTCGGTTAACGGTATTTACCCTTCCGGTTACTACATGTCCTTAATTCATTTGAAACTTCGAGACTTGGCGGGATTAATGAAAATCAAGGAGTGGAACTAGTCGTCAAGGTGCGGGTTTCACCCCTAACTTGGCGATTTAGTATCCTAAGTGTGGTTGGTACTCGTCGGGTCAAAATTTAATTTCAACACTTTGACGAGGGTCCACTAGAATTCAAAATTTGAATTTCTCCATCAAGGTGAGGATTTCACTCCTAACTTGGTGGTGAATTTCGTGTGAGAAAAGAAAAGTAGAAGGATTGAGAGTCATTCACCAAATTGTGGGTTTCATGCCTATTTTGGTGAAGTCGTCTCGCTTGTGTATTATGAGTGTTTTCGGATTTAGAAATATCGAGTAAAATGCATGAGGGAAGTGTATGTCAAAGGAATACGCAAACAACTAAAACACACGAATAAGGCTCTAAAACTATAGACTAGGTAAAAGCATTCCTACTTTTCCTAATTCCCTATAGTTATGGCTCTGATACCAATCTGTCACACCCCAACCAATGGCGGAAACATCGGGATGAGACGAAGTGTGAAGATTGCTCGAGACATCATAACACTAATAATCGTGACAAGTATTTAAATAGTAAATTTCATTTCATTTCTAAGAAATCAATTACAAGAGTTTGAAACAAGTACAACATGAATAATGAAATACAATACAAATAAAATACAAAATTTAAAGTGTGTATCTAAGCATCCTACTAGATTCCATGCATCATCGACATCATCGCTAAACCTGCAACATGTTTTAATAAAGTTCAATGCAAAAGCAAAGGCGAGTACACAAGGTTTGAATAAGTATAGCATAAGTATAAAAGCATTTTACTCGAATCCACATGGCAATTTGTAAGCAAGGTAACTAGCATGCATAACATTACGTTTTAAACCCAAAGTGTCCACTAGTATTTAGCATCCCTCGCCACAAAAGTGACGAGACCGCATAGTATAATGACCTAACAATCCCCCGTCGGGTGGTGTGCTACTCCTATAGCGCTATAATTGTTAAGCGAGTGTATAACATAGTAATGGCATGAAGCATGTATTATCTAGCATAACAAGTAGCATGTATAACGGACTGAGTTCACAAAGTATGTTTAAGTGTGTGTAAGTGTAATTTTTGTATGGTAACATGTTGCAACCCAAAAGTTGTTTAAAATGTAAATGGGTCGAGTGTACTCACGAAGTTTGCATATGCTTTCCGATTATCCAATGGTTGACGAATAGAGATTTAGAGTCCGAATGTATAAGGGTTAAAGTTCAAGTATGCTTAGAGTCGAGATTCGGAATAAAACAATATGAAAATAACATATGAGAATAACATGTGAAAATAATCGTCTTCAACACATAACACTTGTATGACACTTGGTAACCACAAGGGTTTTAATAATGTTTTCGTGAGTTGACACTCATAAGAATCATAACAAGGTTTAGGTCTTAGATGGTGTTCTACTACTTTGACAATTGAACATGAATTCAACATCAAGGATTCGAATGTACATAAATATTATTTAGGTAGTATAGTATATAGTATTAAGTCCAAATGTTCAAGTATTTCAAGCATGAGGTAGAAGATTACATCTTCATTTAGGTACCTCAAAATGTGTCATAGAAGTCATGTAGGAGGTAGGAAGAACAAGCTTCCATTTAGGCACCTCGTATATGTTCACCACTACACTTGTTGTAACAACAAACAAGGAGGGTCATGAACTAGGACAAGTACAAGAATGTAAATAATCTAAGCTATGAGAAATCATCAAATCATGTGGGGATTTTAT
Source organism: Helianthus tuberosus (assembly GCA_030545235.1). Classification (NCBI taxonomy): domain Eukaryota; kingdom Viridiplantae; phylum Streptophyta; class Magnoliopsida; order Asterales; family Asteraceae; genus Helianthus; species Helianthus tuberosus. The sequence continues at coordinate 23,385,171 of CM060447.1, read as the reverse complement.
GTTGGAAAAACCCAAGTTGTTCCATAATCACTCCTACATCAAGTTTGCAACTTGAACATGACTTGTGGGTCAAAAACCCTAATCAAAACAGAATTTATTTGAGGTTTAACCTCTGATTTTTTATGTCTCAACCTTGTTTTTAAGCCTAACCAACCACAAGAATGGTTGTAAGCATTAGGACATAGGTTTGAGTGAGTTAAACTCATGTTTAAGCAAATATTAATAAAAACAAATTTAAACAGTAGACTTTGAAGCCTTTTTGCCGGAGTTCCAGGGACTTGTTTGCTGTGAAACACCCCTAGAATCGAAGCTAAGGTCAAGCCAAGCATTCTGGAAAAAGAATGGACCAAAACGGATAAGAAATGAAGAAGTTATGCCCATTTTCGTAAAGCTCGATGAATCTGTCCGAACCTGAACTTTCAGCAACGATTTTGAGTGATTGAAGGAGATTTAGATGAGTTTGTAAAGTGTTTTGAGCTTGGAGGAGATGTGTATTTATAGGGTATGAGTTTAGGGTTGATTGGAGGTGTTTAGAGGTGGTTTAGAGCTGATTGGAGGAGGTGAGAACTTGGGATTTCGTGCAAAATCGCGGAGTTTACAAGCTGTTTGAAAATCTGCCCGCCAGACACCCTTACGGACCGTAAGGGTGGGAGGCTTACGGTCCGTAAGCCTCAGGCAGAAGGCACAAATTTTATTTCTACAATTTAATGATTTGTAACATGTTCCATTGATATATATTACGTGTTTTATGACCATTTTAGGGTATTTAGGTGTACAAGGCATGTTCTAAGGTTTATATATGTATAAAACGAGTATGATTAAGCATAAGACTCGTATGTATGTATTGTACAAAGTGTGTAGGCCACGTATTGGTAGAGTTGTCATACGTTTGCATGTATTACAAATATGTGTCGTTTGTTTCACAAGTTAAACATATGATTATGTAAGAAGTATGTATAACACATGTTTGGAGACAATACAATTTTTATTTATGATTCAAGTCCCGTATTTTACAATGATTACGATGAAAGAATGATTACAAGAACGCGAGGTTTCCAAAAATAGATTTGCAAGCGATGGTTTCTAAATATAGGAAGTATGAAAACGCAGGCGTTACATATCACTAAAAGGAATAATTGAAAACCATGTCAAGAATATGTTCTCTCGATCTGGCATCTTGTGAAAAAGTGGACTTATTTCGACATCTCCAAAGCGTCCACTATGTTGCTAAAATAACACCACGACGCTTCATATTCAAAACATTCAACGAATCCAACCAAAGAATAATACTTGTCGACCAAAAATCCAAACAAGAAGGGACATCAAGCCATTTAAACACGACCTTCTATGTGTGCAATAGTTTTGTTCAGTTTTAAGGCCTTGGCTTATAGTTACCTAATAACTTTTAAAAATCCAAAAGATGTAATTCAAGGTCTTTTTTATACTACATTTCAATTTTACTTTTACTTTTACTTTTATTATGTAATATATAATATAAATTTTTATATCTATATAAACAAAAGATGTAATTCAAGGTCTTTTTTATACTACATTTCAATTTTACTTTTATTATGTAATATATAATATAAATTTTTATATCTATATAAACAAAATGATTGTTTAGGCTCGCGAGTCTAGCTGAGCTTGATACATAAAGCACATACTCATTTACTAAACGAGTTTGGTTTGATTCGAGCTTTTAGCAAATTGATCGCGGGTAACTAATAAACGTTTTGGCTCGTTTACACCCTTATTAAAATGGAAACAAGTAAATGCTTCCTATCTATAAATCATCTTCTCCACGAGGAACAGAATTGAAAAAGTCACATAAAAAGTTTGGATGACCTGGACCGGGATTTCTATTTTAGGGTTAATTCACTTTTCGAATATTATGTGATGCATACATCACAGCTTAAAGATGAACGATTTGAAACTTCTGTTACAAGTGTGTTCAATAAAAGTAAAGTTGAAGCAAAACTTTTTTTAACGCTGGCTTTACTATAGATAACAAAGTACATAAAATTTGCATACATTAGCATGACGGATAATTGTGCTAAAAATATTGCATTTTTGTATATTTTGTGCCTTTAAAATATTCGATGCCCCAAACATCTGATAATTTTGTCGATAATTCATTTCAAATCAACTTATGACATATGCCAACATAATGTCATTGGCTTCAACACTAATCTTGATTTACATTTGAAATATAAACAACTGTACAAGCATATTTACAGGAGCTAATTATCGAGGATATATGCTTTTCAAAAAAGAAAAAAAATTGAGGAGATATACATTTAACTTCTATAAGAGCCTTGACTATGTTTAAACATTTGAACTATTTTGTAATTGTCGTGATACGACACTTTGTCATAACCTTCATATATTATTTACAATATGGTATAAAGTAGCCTTTGACCCTAATCTACAAGAGCCTTGACCACGTTTATATGAAGGGTAATGTGATGAGTTATGGTTGGATGGTCTAATTTGTCATGGTTTTACAAGTTTTTACTAGGAATTATACTTGGAATATGGTTACTTTGTCTATTTTATGATTATGCAGGTTTGCAGTGAAGATATCATGAGTGGCGGAAGCTTTACATTTGCACGAGGCTAGAAACAAGACAAGAAAGAGCGTGGACGTTGCCATACTTTCATTCCATATGGCGTATCCCTACTCTCACTCAATATTGATTTATGGGCGTATTCTAGCTGTAAACATAGTTTCTGAATGCAACCAGAGTATCAGTACACCCACAAGAGTACCAATACGCCCAACCTGTAGTTACCAACGGTTTTAGGCGGTTCTAGGACGAGTTTCAATGCCAAAACTTGAAAAATACATCATTCAACATCTAGGGGAGCAACGGAATGAAGAGGATGCTTAGGAACTTTAGTGACAAAGTATCCTTTCATCCAATTCATGCCTCATCATCAATTTCCATCATCATGATTAGTTAGATCTTCCATGATTGCATCCAGGCCTAGGTTTTGAATTCATTTGGTAATCAATCTGAATTGTAAGTACATTTGACATGGATTTGCTATGATTTGTTAAGCACTTAACATTTTATTGTGATTTCATGTGTTAATCAAATTCCATGTTGAACGATTTATTATTTTGAACATGTCATTGTATTGTTTCTTCTATTTGGTCTTTATCATTAGAGAACAAGGTGTTTTGATTGATAGCATTGGATGGTAAATTGATGATTGATAAGTACCCCATCACATAGCATAAATTATTCAGTCTAGAATCGTTAATATAGTTGTTGTTTGATTGAAGCGTCCATTGATTATCCAATGTGTGAATTTGGTAAACTAAACTATGTCTATATTGCTTATTGAATGTCCAAATCCAAGCCTTGTTGTGGCTATATTTTAAGTATTTGAACTATAATTCGCGTTAACTAGTCTTTAGCTTACGCAATTCACTTTGTTTAAGAATCACATCATCGTGTTTTACTGGTACCAATCAAACCAAATGTGTAATACTAACCACATGCTCCTTGTGGATACGATACCCTACCTACCCTAGCTATCTAAGTTAATTAATGACTTGACGACGGTCATCATAATGCATGTTCTGGTAAAGTTCGTTAAAAAAACTATGATATTCATTATCATGGTATCGTACACAGTGGCCTTTGAACCTGTTCAATAATATATTAGTTGTGGATTCAAGTGTTTTCTTTATTAAATATAATAAAAAGCGTGATGTACTAAATGGATGCAAGTTCAAATATTTTGTAATTGATCAAGTAGTTTAGTTACATCCATATATTGTTATTTCTTGCAAAACAAAAATGCTTAAACATATAATATAACCAAAAATGTGGTTCAAACAAGAGCAGCATATAGAAGTAAGTTCCATGTGTCTGGAAGGCCAGCAACACACCAATGTGTGCAATCCATCCCGAAAATACTAAACCTGCCTGGGTGTGCATCTTTTCTTAATTGAGATAGTCTTGTTATGTTTAGCAATGACACTCGTTTTGTGATACCACTCAGAACTTGCTCCACCACCATCTCGGCTCTAGGTACGCCGCCAGGGTACGTTGATCCGTTCATTGGAAGTGTTTCCTTGGCGCAATTTGTCACACCAGGCTCATTCCACTCCAATCCACTGAAGAAATTCTTATTTCAGTTAATCAATTGTCAACAATTCGATGAGAAACTCACCCGAATTAATAAAATAAAAAAGCTTTTGCAATTGTCAATAAAATGCAGATGTAACAAAAAAAATCTCATTTGATTTTGGTTAGTTTTTATCTCTAGTAATCCAATGATTTTTTATTATTATTTTGATCTCTAGTAATCCAATGATAGTTTTTTCCCTTCTACCACTACTTTTAAATTCTAAATTCACCTAGAAACAAAAATGTCTATGTATCATTTCTGTTTAAACTACACATTCTAATTACTTATTTCTTACACATTCTAATTACTTATATTTCTTGTCTGTTTAAATTTTAGCAAAAATATGTAATAATTTAAACTCCCATGACCTTATCATTAGTTTTGTTATTTGTCGAATCATTGGGTTTGACGGTTACATAATAGTTTAAGCTTTGAAAAGAATAATGCCCTTTAAAGTTTTTGTAGACATAAAGGGGTCAACCCACGATCCAAACTGACTTGGTTAGCTAAATATTTACACAGATATTCAATCTAAAATTGAGTCGAATCCATTTAAATGATATAAAACTATGAATTTTGTATATGATGAACTATTGGCTATGGTAACTCGCACGGGAGGGTATGGCCTCATTTAGTGTATTATAAGATAGTTAACCGGAAAAACTTAGTCAGGTCAAAAACAAAAATTGCGGGTCACTAGAGATTTGTCGTAAATAAATGTACTTACTTGTAATGAGGCGGAGAAACTCCTTGGAAAAACACCGTGGTTTTCTCGGTGTCTATCTCCGTATTTACCCAATTCGCCCAAGTGTTTAAACCCTCTTGAAAAGCAACCATTCTATCCATGTCCTTCGTAATGTTCGTGCCAATTTGGATATAGTCCCATCTGCATCAAATTGTAATGTCCATTAGTAAATTATTTCTCGTTATATAGTCATACACAACAAATAAGAAGATCTTAAGTGACGGAGGAAGTCATTGTGTATTCATGGCCACTTGATGAAGGCAGTAGTTGTCGGTGAAGGCTTGTAGATACAAATTCACTAACCGATCAACGACAATCCGCCACAACTCATTCAGAGATTATAGACAAATATTATAAAATGTATTTTTTATGGTTTGAACTATGCGCCAATAATCACCAATGTATAAGTTTGTAAGAGATTTACTTTTTGTCATAAAAAGTAAATTTTCTAGTAGTGAAATAACTAATTCTAATACTCACGGTTGTTTTTCTCCTCGACGATACCACCAAAGCCAAGTATTAAAGATCAAAACATCGTTCTCCTTCCATACATCTCCGTTTGAGATGGAATCTAGTTTCAATACACGACCTATTTTCTCTTCCACAATGTCAACCAAATAATGAGACAAGAAAACCGAAATCGAAACTCCATAATCCTACAAAGTGAAATAACAATTATTTCATGTTCTTTGAAAAACATCGTAAAATAAAATAGAGAATGACCAGTGACCTCAAATGTGGCAGTTGTTGTTGAGTTGACGGTTTGTTCATTGATAATAGATTGTGGCGGCAAAGAAGTACGAAGAAGACACATCATCGATTGCCATTGATTTTCGCTTATTGAATCTCCGATGAACATTATTTTCTTTCCGCTCATTTTTGTTAAGAATTCTTTGGCATTGAATCTGCAATGTAAATTTGCAAAAATTAATATGTTGGGTTTCTGATTATTTATTAAGGTGTACTTTTCAAAATATAATCTCAATTGTCAAGTATGAAATACCCTTAATCCGTTAACACTTAATTGTTCTTATTACATCAAAGAAATTTGATCTTTATCTATGTTTATAAGAAAACAATATATTTAGAAGGTAATCCAATTAAACACATTTAAATATAATTTTAGTTGACCATTGAAGAAGCAAAAAATGTTAAAACTCTATGATACTTTTACATTTACATATTAGCATCATTTATTAAATAATTAATACATTATGTAATATCATTTTGAATTACTTTATTAAAAAAACATTATCTAATGACTATTACACTTTTTTTTCTTTATTTAACCTTATAAAAATTATTTATCATCATAGTATAAAATTTTTGATACTTTCACCTTTACATATTAACATCATTTATTAAATAATTAATAATACATATGTAATATCATTATGAATTACATTATTCAAAAATTTTATTTAATGACTATTATACCTTTTTTAATTAAACCTTTTAACAAATTATTTATCTTCATAATATAAAAATTTATGAAACTTTCACATTTACGTATTTATATATAGTATAATTTGTAACATATCTAGGCATTGGGTGGTTGTACTCTCTCCATAATCAGTTTTCTTGGCATATTGAACTTGTACGTTTCTTTGCTTTTGTTGTACTGATTACATGTGGTCGCTTGCCCTATTAGGTATACTCTCTGAAAACACAATCGCTCCTCAAGAGAGAGAGAGAGAGAGAGAGAGAGAGAGAGAGACAGATCAGATGAAATCAGGGAATTAGAAAGAAAGAGATGGAGAGAGACTGAAGGAAGGAGACGACGTAAAGGACAAATAGGCCGACCACCGTTGTTAGAGGGTGGCTTGGTGTTGACATCATCGTCATCCATTAATATCATTTATTAAATAATTAATACATATGTAATATCAATATGAATTACATCATTCAAAAAATATATTTAGTGACCATTATACTCTTTTTAATTTAATCTTTTAACAAATTATTTATCTTCTTAATAATGATATGTACACTTAACTATATATTTAACACATACATCTAATAGATATCAGCAAAATATAATACTTGGTTCCAAATTCATGCGCACATCAATTATTAATACGATCATTTTGGCATTCTATGTATTTAACTAAAACTTTAATTTGATTTATTCAACTATTATCTTCGTTGCATTTTTGTTTAACCTTAAATATTTCTAAATATCATTAATTTGTTATCCATCACTATTAGAAAACTGGACAATTGCGATAGAAATAGGAAATACCAATCGCAAAAATTGGAACTGATTTGCAATCGAATTCACGTTGCTCGCAAATTTAACGAGCAAACTAGATGCGGTTGCAAACTTTGCGACCTCCTATTTTTGGTCAATATAAATAAATAAAATAACCAAAGACCACACGATAAGCATTACACGTGAATACTGTAACATTCCAAACGGAGCGTGTAGAATGAGAAGAGATAGTCATGTGTTTGAATTATGACTATAAAAGACCACATCTAACATTGATTCATACACGTATCTATGTCTGTCTAACCTCTATGTATGTATATGTTTATATCTTTATATATCGTATGGATGGACAAATTTACGTATACCTGGGCAAGTTGCAATTGGTGGGCTGCCATCTGAACTTGAGGTAGTTTAGATCGGGACGGCCGTACTTGATACAATCGAATTCCCTTCGAATGTGTGGACATTTTGATGAATCATATAAGGGATACGACTCGTCGTACACCCATCTTCCTTGGTACAAATCGCACGCATCACCTGCGTATGCTGTCGGTCCCGATACAAGTGCAAAAAGAATAATTGCACACCAACATCTTCCTCTAATCCCACCACCCATCACTACCAATCCCACCACACAATGAGTCGCAAATAACATGTGTAGATATTATTAGTGAGGATATATATAGAGAGAGAGGACCACCTCGTTTACATATTAGTTGGACTTCAGTATTATAAAAATTATATTAATATTTGCTTCCAAACCAACAATTTAATTTCAGTGGTCAAATCTTTAATTAATTAAATTGAAAGGGTTGAAATTATGGAATATTAAATTGAATAATGAATCACGTCAATCTTATTAACATGATAAGATTAACGATTGAAAAATAAGTTCTGGAAAGAAACTTTAGAAGATATAAAATACTATATATTTCAGGATACAAAACGGATCACGTTTAAATATATATGTTGGTCTAGCCAAAACTAATGTATGGTGGTCTAATAGTATGGTGTTTGTCATCCACAAAAGTAATACTATTTTAGGTCTTACAAATAAAACGGTTTAATGGTAATTAGGTGTAAAAATTTGCTTTTGAAAAAAACCAAGTGCAAGGGTTTAAAAAAAGAACTATGTGCAAGGGTTTAAATTCTTGAGGTTTATGTGGGTTTAAAAACATTAAATTTTTAAATGTAGAGAATACAAATGTTTAATTATCTAGATAAATAATAAAAAAAATTGTGAGTAAAGTATATTTACTTATTTATATAAGGTTGGAATCAAATAAGAAGTTTGTTTTAAGTGAAAAAAAATACAAGTGTAGTAAGATTTTGCAGCAAGAGATGGACAAAATTAAAAAAAGAGGGACTGATGACACCCATATGTCATTCTGCCATCTTTGTTCTTGAAGAAGGTTTGGATGATTAGAAGAGACCTATACCAGTGTAAATGCTACTTTGGCCTCAATGATTATAATGAAGACGACGGGCAGATAGCATCCACCCACAAAGGGTTGATCTATGTCTCCAACATCCACAAAGACACTTCAACACATGAACAAATAAAATAAACCACGCCAAACCCAAAACGCCATTTATTTGTGACAGTTTTTGTAGTTTCAAAAGAAAAAAGAGACTGATGACACTGAAGATTTAGATCATAAATTGCTTCTATTTTGTTTTTTTTTTTAATTTTCTTTATATGTTAGTTTGTTTTGTAATTTCAGTTAATAAACAACAAAAGTACATTAATACTGTAACGAAAAATATAATAAAACGCCAAAATGAGCAAATGCTTGTAAAACGCCATCATGCCATAAAAAACGCCCCCAAAAAACTACCAAACTATAATAAAATTACTTTGAACAACTACTATTATAAAAAAAACGTGAAACAATGTGCAAAGAATATAAAACAAAAAAAGTCCAATCGTTATCTAAACACCATTGGAAAACAAAACGCCATAATTACAGCCGTCAAGATTAGACGTGTTACACCAAAAAAACAGTTGAATCTGAAAACAAAACACGGTAACTGCAAAAAACAGTAAAATGAAACGACGAAAAACATAATTACTAACATTTATTATTTGAAAGCAAAATACTTGGGGAATTAAATTTATTTATCTTTTTCAAAACGCCATAATTACCTGTCATGCGCGGGAAAAAAAAGTCAATATAAAAGAAGACCATGAGAACACAAGCTCAAACACGCCAAAAACATTGACTAAAACGCCACATATTGTCCAAAACGCCAAAAACTTTAAAAATGGCTAAGGTTATTGCATGGAGGTTTGAAAGGAAAGAGAAACGATTCATCATAAAGTTCTCTGATAGGAGAAGGGTAAAGGTAAGGACAATCAAAGCCATGCTTGGAATGAATGAAGGGGTTCAGAGGGATATCCTGGCCCTTGGGGTTCCAAATGCCAACGATTGTGAAAGAACCCGAACTATAATAAAAAGACTGAAGAGAAAATTTTCGGCAGAAGATGATGATGATATTGACGATACTCCTCTACCAAAACTTAGCAGTTGGGTGATGCATGAGGAAGAAGGAACGCTTGAAGTGACTTCTAAAAATGGGGTGCAATATTCATTGCCAATGGAAAAAATTATGTTGAAGACAGGGTTGCTATCTATCATTGAACAACTCTGTGATTTAGCACCTTCTAACTCCAAGGATGCAGTGATATTCAAGAATAGGCTGCAGCAAAGAAGAGATGGGCTAATGGCGTTATAAGCAAATCTAAAATTTGATGATGATGAATCTGAAGAAAGTGATGAACAAAGCAATGGGTACATCTCTGATGTAATCCCACCCTCGGAAGACTATTAGTTTATTTTTATTCCGTATTATTGTAATTTTATAAAATATTAATCTATGGTAACCAATTATTCACAAAAAGACCCAAAACGCCAAAAAAATGACATGGAAAAAGCCATAACGCCAAAAAAAATTAACTATGTGAAACAAAAAGAATTAATTCAACGAGAAGAATTCTGAGAAAAACAGTAAAACGCCAAGAAATTAATGATTCTAGATAATGCCAAATTATCTTGCACGCAAAAAATAAAGCAGCATGTCAAACGCGAAAATCGGGAAAGGAGAAGAATACTAAAAAGACAAAAAAAACCCCTCGGACCCTGATCATGTCCCGCGCCACGTGTTGGGCCAGGATGCGTTCTCACCGTTCTCACACTTTCCACCGTTTTCTCCTGATCCCGTTTCTCTCTCTCTCTCTCTCTCTCTATATATATATATATATATAGGGTCAGGATTTAGCGAAAACGGTGAAAAGTGTGAGAACGGTGAAAACGCTTATGGGTCGTCCGATCAAAACAATCCATGGACTAGATTGCGCGGTGGCGTTTTCGTAAATAACATCAATTTTATTATGTGGGACGCGCTTCATTAAAGGTAAAAGGGTCTTTTACCGCTCATATTCAAAACGCTATCAACTGATAACACGACATTCAAAAAAACAAAACGCCATTAAAAATAAATCGCCAAAAAATAGTGATAAAACGCGTTGAATATTACAGGAAGATGAAACAACACAGTAACTGAATTTCAGTTATTAACATTTATTAGAAGAAATTCCCTTCTACTTTACACGCCACAAACATCATTATATAAACGAGGTAAAACATAGCTTCCATAATCACTTAAATCTATCAATTTCTGCAAAAACATCTTGAACCAAAAACGCCAACTTAACCAAAACGCCAAAAATGGCAACAATCGGTTCGTGGAGATACACTCTGGTAATCAGGCGATTCGTCCTCCGTTTTGACAACAGAAGGAGGGTGTATGTTAAGACGGTCAGGGCAATTTTGAAGATGGAAGAAGAGGTACAGAGGGGTATCTTATCCCTTGGCATCGTTCTAGACAATGAATGCCATGAAACACATATGCTTATGAAAGCATTAACAAGGAAATTTGGACCAATCAAAGCAGATGTGAAGCAGACCCTGTCATGAAATCATGGCGTTTTGATGATGAAACAGACATGGTGACCGTTATATACGACAGCGAAGAGCAGGAAGTCTACTGGCTTGAAAACATCATGACAAAGCAGGGTCTTGGTTTCATGAAAGAATTGCATAACGCCACTTGTACGGACACAGAAATGGACTCAAAATTGGAGTTAATGCAAGACATGTTCAAGTGGAGGCTTGAGAATCTTCAGGAACAAGAAGCCGATGAAGGTGAAGGTGATGACATGGATGAAGATCCAGATGAAGACTCCGAGGAAGAACATGACACAAGTGATGGATACTTTTCTGATAAAGTACCTTCTGACGAATGGTTTTAATTTTTTTTCCTCTTTTTTTTTCTTCTGTGTAATCTTCTTTTTTTTAAAGATAATTAAATGATATATTTCTCTCTTTATTAACAAAACGCCAAAAAAAATACTAAAAAAATTTATTCCTTACAAAACGCCAAAAATAATAAAAAATATTTTTGCCGCTTAATATTTTATTTTCTCCGTTATTGTATTTTGTCATCTTGGTCTGCATAACACCATTTAAAAAAAACGCCAAACTTAGAAGAAGGGACGCCTATCACCTATAAAACTGATAAAAACTGATCAAAACAGTAAATACAAAAACAATAACTGAAAAGACAGTTACTTTATTACTATCATTTATTACAATAAAAAAGTCACACCTAAACTACGCGCCAAAAAACTCCTATAAGAGAGGGGTCTATACACAATGAAATTGATCACACCCAGAAAAACAAACGCCATATCCTCTAGAAACCACTCACTTTAAAACGCCAAATAATGTTAGTTAAAATAACCACAGATGGCAAATCTTTCACTGAATGGATTCTTCTTCCGGGGGGGGGGGGGGGGTTATCTCAATAATATTTTGCTGAATGAGATAGACAAATATTCAAGAAAAAGAGACTGATGACAGTGATATGCCATTATGCGAGCTTTGTTCTTGATGAATATATGCATGGAATAAAGGGATCGACACAAGTGAAAAATGCTATTTTAGACTCCATTATTACAAGTAGCATCAAGCAAGAGTTGATCTTTAATGACATGCCACCAAACAAGAATATCACACCAACAAACAGGATGTTACTAAGCAGCTTCGTCTGAAAAAGACGAATTTTATGTAGGAAAGTTGGCATCTAGCTAAGGTATTCAAAAGGTTCAAAACGCCAAACCAAATTCAAGAAGAATGAGCTGATGACAGTGACGATTCGGAAGAGAAATTAGATTACCATTTTTAATTTTTTTTCTTTTTCATTTTATATTGTTTTGTTATCAAGTTATCTGTTGTTTTGTTATCTAATTCTCTACAAAATAAAATACATTATTATATAAAACGCCAAAAAATACAAACACCAAAACTCTAGTAGTGTTTAAACTGTGAGAATGGGTGCTGGCAAAGCAACTTGTCAAATGTATTAAACGTTAAAAAATTCACTAAACGCCAAAAAATTCACTAAACGCCAAAAAAAAAAAAAAAACATTTGGTCTTATTGTTAACCTATGAAAATATTAATTACTCTTAGTGAATTAACGCCACAAAACTCCAAAAAAATTGACCAGAAAACGCTATAACGCCAAAAAATTATCCATGTGACACAAAAACAATTAATTCAACGCCAAAAAGTTTAATAAATACAATTAACGCCAAAAAAACTTAGACGCCAGAAAATATTATACCGCGTTGGGAAAATAAAAGAAGATTGAAAAGACAAAAATACCCCTCGGACCCTGATCATGTCCCGCGCCACGTGTTGGGTCAGGATGCGTTCTTACCGTTCTCACACTTTTGGGCGTTTTCTCCTGATCCCGTTATATATATATATACATATATATATATATGTATATATATATATTCCTTAGTCTTATTTTAATAAATGATTTTGTAAAATGTCACATGTCATCATTTTCAGTTTTATATGATACCTTTTAAATTTGTTTTACAATTATTAGTAACATGATGTTATTAAAAAAAACGTCACCATAAAATTAAGCATTTTATTCCGGTTATAGTAACTTATACTGTGACAACCCGAGATTTCAAGGTCTTTCCCTTTGTAAATCACTGATTTCATAATCCTGTTTCACAATTTGATTCATGTGGTGTCGAGTGTAGTTTTGTGAATGACCAACAGTTATGTGTTATGTGTTAACAGTTATGTGTTATGTGTTATGTTTGATGATTGCATGTGTGGTGTTAATATAATTGAATGTAGTATAATTAAGATTAAATGTAAAGTTCTTTGTCATCCCTGGTCCCAACGAAAAACCATACTTTCGCCACCCTTGGTCTCGACGAAACATGTCTTTCGTCGAGCATGTCTTTCGCCACTAAGGGGGCTTCGGCCCAGAGAGAGTTACGGCTCAAATCCCTTTTATATTACAACTTGGGATCAGTTACGTAAAACGCATAAAACCCTAGAGACTCCCCTTCCTTGCCAAACTCTGTGCGACGGCAATCGTAGAGAACCTCAAGCATCTTTCATCTCGATTTATCTAAGCCTTTTGGTATCACGGTTAGTGTATAACCCTACTGTTCGACGTAATCTGATGTGGTGTTTTGTGTGTATGATTAGGGTTTTCATAAACATTGTGAATCTAGAACTGTTATGCTAAGAATCCGATGATTTGTATGTGGTATTGTTCATATGAGGGTGTGATAGATTCTGTGCAATGAATTGATAGTATGGTCAATAATTTATATGCTTAAATGATGAAACAGTTAGGATTGAACCGATTCGAATAATGTTAATTGTTATGATAGTAATGATGATATGAACATGTGGATTGTTAATGCCTTGTTGCATGTTAATGATAATTGGAAGCTTGATGATTGGTCATTGATCATGTTGAAATTGATGATGATGATTAGGGTGCTAGGAAACGTGAAATCGCAACTGATTAAATCTGCAACTGTTTGCTCGAAGAAACAGGATAGACTTTCGTCATACTGTATCTCGACGAAACATGAAGTGTTTCGCCATAGTTCATCTCGACGAAACATGAAGTGTTTCGCCACACCTTAGCATGACGAAACCTAGGGTTCTTCGTCGGATGGTTATTCACCGAAGAATAATCTGTTAACTGTTGTGTGACTATTGTGTATTATATATGGGATATGGACACATGTATGAACTGAGTATACGTTATGTGATGCATGGCGGTGCTTGTAATGAATGTGATCTCTGATATACGTGGCATAATTGATAAATCGTGAAACTAATTGTTATTGGTAACCTCGGTAGGGTTGATTGATTAACTGGGTGGTAACATAGCATACCGAGTAATCCAAGGTGAGTTCACTAATCTTGAGCATGCGTCCCGGTGGTTGGGATAGTCAGTGGGTATCCCGGGGAGGGATAAGTCTTTTGGGTAAAACAGGGATGTTGGATAATACTCTCACCCTATCACTCTTAAGTCCCATTATTTGTTACCAGAGAGGTAACGGGGTATTAGTTGGTAGCGCTGCTTAGGTTTGGCACCCTCACCCCGTACCGGAGAGGACGGGTGTGAATTAATGACCCAGTCATACCCAGTGTTTATATAGGAGCACGGGGGAACGGGCAAAACATACATCAGGAGCCGTCTTGTTCAGTAACGAGATATTATCAACATTACTTTCGGATTTGTTAACAAACTGGATTAAACACTTGGTAACTAACGTTTTCGTAAAACTGTGAACTCACCAGCGTTGTCTGACACACTTGTTGCATGCTCGCAGGTCGTTAGGTGCTATGGACGAGGAACTTGCTATCTGGATGGCTGGAGTGGTCATGGGTTGCGTCGCTTGGATTTACCAGTCTTATTTACCGAATTTGCATACATTGGTTTTTGAAACATTGAACAGTGTTTTACTATTTGCTTCCGCTGTCACTATTTAACTTGGATTATGATCTATGAATGTTTTATTTAATGAATGGGAATTTTGTTAAACATCTTATGGTTAGTTCAATGTTATTGGTGGCTGGATCCTGGAACGTCACACGCCTAGCGGGGTCACCGCATGTGGTATTTTGGGGGTGTGACAGTTTGGTATCGGAGCCACTGGTTATAGTGAACTAGGTTTTAAAACGTTTTTGTAAAACCAGACTATAACCGAACAGTTCAGAAAGCGACCATGACACTCAGCTCCAAATTGCAAGGTTCGTCTCTCGTTTACTTATTGCGTAGTATATTTAGTATACACTTATGTACAATGTTGCATGCGATTGCACACACTTAGCATTTCAGACTGAATTCATGTGTATTTACTTGAGATATGTGATTGATAGAGTAACAGTGCGATATCCCGTTAGATTTTCGTGGTTTATGTTTGTGGTTGTAACACCTCGTAAAATCATGTCCAATAATGTATCGACACGTGTCCCTAATCCTAATTATGTCAAACGTTGACTAGGAGGGAATATAATCGCCAAATAGTTAAAACTTTGAATGTGAAAGGTCTGAAACTATCAACATGCTTAAACTAAGCCTCTGAGTGACATTATACGATATTCATGTTCTCATATTAAGCTATCTGTTGGATAATCAAAACCGTTTGTGATAAACCCAAAAGTTTCGGTAACGGAGGGTTAAAAGCGTCAACATGTTAAATCTCACCTCTGAGTGACCTTTTAACGAATCCGGAGCCTTATGATGTTGATCACTCTCTTGGAAATACCTAATATTGGCCGTTCAGGGCTTCAATGCCATTAAACGGTAATACGCACAAGTTCATGCGTTAAGAAGGGTTAAAAGTGTCAATATGTTAATTCTTACCTCTGAAAGGCCTTTTAACGAACCCGGAGCTTCGTGATGTTCCATAATACTCGCGAGAATGCCTAATATGTGCTACGTGAGGCTTTGATGTCGCTAGACGTTACTACGCACACCTTTGTGCGTTAAGAGGACTAAAATCATCAACAAGCGAAACTTCATCTTGAAGTGATCGTTGATACGAACCGGGAACTACGGGACACTCAGTTGTCCTCCCGGGTGTGCCGAAGTTTGGCCTCTAACACTTTTGTACCATATATCGATATTTCAATTTAGATTTATAAACTTTGGTGTCAAAATGTAACTTTTAAAAGTTATTTTATGACTAAAAAGTTACAGGGACCAAAACCGACGAACCGCCAAACTTGTTTTGGGCTGGACATTGGCTCGCGGGCCGCGTAGATGTGGGCCTGGGCGTTCGCGGGCCGCCAGGAACCTGTATCTGCAGATTATTTTTTTTATTTATTTGATTTTCTTCCTTGTTCTCCAAACAAACAACCCATACTCACATAATTCGAAACTAGGGACCATTAGATGGTTTTAAAACATGGTTTTACACATGTTGTGATCCTATAATTACTTGGAGAACACATATTACACTTGTCAAGATCTTGTTCTTCTCAAGTTAGTATAAATAGGCCATGAGTCTTTCATTTTCACTGGCACCATTTCTTTCTATCCTTCTCTTATGGGGACTCCTGATCATAAAGAAGCCTATTCTAGTTGAAAAGATTGCTAGGACCCTTTGTAAGTGTTCATAGCCACTAGTTTATGTTTTATAGGCTTTTAAGCCAAAAGTCAAGCGTTATCATAATAACGCATAGACTTTTAGCTAGACCTTAAACGGTCAAGCCATTTTTTGCAACGAACATGGCTACGTGATCGTAATTAGGTAGGTGTTAATCTCTCAAAAGGGCACCTCCTAAGAATCATGTTTGCTAGGTCGATTGACGAGTCAAAGTAATATTAATTTAAAAAGTCAACGGGTCAGAATTTTAAAATAATTGCGATCTGAGTTTAAGAGTGTTCTAAAATATGTTTTATCACTTAAATAACTTGGTAATAATTATTAGAACATGTGTAAACATGTTCGGCTCGTCAATTCCCGTTTTAGGGTCGGTTCGCAACCGAAAGTCGCGTAGTTTGACTTCTACGTTGACTTTTGGTTATAAACCGAATTAGACTAGTATGCTACTGATTTTAGGTTCCGTTATGATCGTAATATAATGTAGTATAATCCCATAAGGTTATATAACACGATCGGATTAGGAATCTGAGTTTATGCGCATGTTCCATTATTATGCCATACTTTGACTAAAATGCCCTTTTGATTAAAAATAAGGTTTAAGACATAAATGAGCATGCAAGTGAGTTAGGTACTGATAAGTAAACATGTTTAGAATATTTTGGTGCTTATAAACTGGTCATAAACTGAGTTTACGCATATGGTCGTAAAGTATGCTTTTAAAAGGACAAAAATTCCCTTTTAAGTATAAAATGAGTTTTAAACATAATTTTAGTATAAAACTCATTACCTACTGATATGATATTAAAATTAGGATTATTTGGGATGCTAAGTCAAATTGTAAACTGAGTTTAACTTCAGTTTCGTATACAATGCCGATAAATGACGATAACGCCCTTATGGTACTTAAAATGTGTTTTAAGCATAATATTCAAACCAAACCTTTTACTTACTGATATGTTATGACAAGTAAAATATTTTAATTATTCAAAGCTGGTCATAACATCAGATTTCATAAATCTTCGCATAACTCGTCATTTAACGACGTTAACGCCGTTTAGGCGCGTAGTATGGTTTTAAACCATATGTGTGAACCAAGACTTGTTACCTACTGATTTTATAAACCATTTTAAATGTTTTTACAGTAGGTATAAGTTATGAACTCAGAATCCCAAATAATGTCTCAAAACTATGTGTGAAATGACCAAAATGCCCTACGGTGCATAGTTTGGTCATAAAGCATAAACCACACATGTATTTGATATCCTACTGATATGATATCATAATTTAATCATTTCTACAGAATGTTTATGACCAGGACATCAGTTTACTTGCAAGCTCCTTTTATAAGTTTTGAAATTACCAAAATGCCCTTATAAGGCATAGTTTGATTTTAAAACCTTAACGGGCATGCAAGTTGATATCCTACTGATATTATAACCTGGTTAAAGTGTTTTGGCATATGGAATTTGTTCATGACTCATTCGGTTACCCGTTATCGCTATTACGCGTACGGTTAGACTTACGTAACTAGTTTACATAAGTTTGCCGAAAAGGGGTTTAACCTTATCGTTTTGATCTCAAAATCTAGAATGTATTATGTTTACCCATCTTATACAAGTCCTAGTACTTGTTGGGTTTAAACCACATTCTATTCAGTACGCTTAATCTAGCGAATCTATTCTTAAGTATCGGGTCATTTCTAAAGGAACTACCTTTGGCCCGTATACATTCTAACAGATAATAAATCTGTTCATTCCAGACTATAGTACCCCGCAGATAATCGGACTTGGGTCAATATATTTAGACTTGCGGCTTTTTTTACCAAATATAGTCTTATTGATTGGAAGCTAGCAAAAAGGTAAATACTCTTGACTTATTTTAGTGTAAACTTGGGATGGCAAATATGCCTCTTGGGACGGTTATTACACAAGTAAGTCGCCTATGATTGCGCAAAAGTGTATGAATACGGTTTTATTCCGTTTACTTGATAATTACTGTTATTGGGGGTTATTGATACCATGTCCGGAAAACCCAATGGGTTAATCAAGTATATAATCTCGTAACAAGGATAATCCCAAGATATATTTAAAGGATCACCTATGGGTTATCTATATGTATAAAACTCTTTTTGAAAAACTATTTTTCCAAAGAGTCAGTTAATTGTATTTACCAGCTTTGGCTGATGTATTTTCAAAAGATTGAACAGCAGGTACCGAACCTTATTATAGGCTGGGATTACGGGTCGGCTAGAATGAAGGCTAAGGAATTTGCACTCCTGATGCTTAAGGCCTATGATGTGTAAAGCTCTGTTTATTTGGATCCTGCCTGTGGGCTTGTATCGAATGCTTTTACACTTTTATACATTCAAGCTTTATTTTAATAATTTCAATCCAATACTTCCGTTGCATATTATTATATTGTGATAACTGTTATCCAACCGTCACGTGTGTACCCATCCGGGCCCACCGGAAATCGGGGTGTGACAGGTTGGTATCAGAGCTACAATTTGAGTGAATTAGACACTAGCCCTTTGTGTCTAGTCTCAAATATCACAAATGCAGATTCCTTTAATAACTCCGAGTCTAGACCTGAATATAAGACTACTCTTAAGATATATAGTAGTTATTGATTTTATACCGCTAAGATGTCGCGGACAAGATGAAGAATCTATGATGGGTCGCGGACTCGATGATCTCTACCTTTGAGTAGCTTGAAGTTCCATATGGTGAACTACATATGTTTTGGAGACGATGACTCCGATGCGAGGATGATAAACCTCACCATGTGATATAATATCTGTTGATATTCCTGTGATATCGTAATATCATTTATCCAAAGTCTATCATATTTGATAGACATTCCGGTGATATCTCACCAGCTGATTGAAACAACAACAAATATGAAAAGCCGTATTATGGCAAAGATATATGTGCATTTTGCACCAGATTTCTATTCTTTGATTCAAATGTTCTCTCATTCTAGAGAATAAGCATAAAAAGGAATCACTTTCTCTGATTTATGCTTAAAGCATATAAATTCGAGTCTTCGAGCTCGATTAATTCAAACCCATCTGAGTATATATTATATTATGTAAATTCGGAAACTCTCGCCAGCAAATTTCTCCAACTGGAATATGACAATGATTTTTATTTCATTGATTTTTTTTAACAACTACGAATGCCAAACTTAGTTTGATAGAAGCGCCATATGATAATTGGCAGTATCTTAGTGTGTCCCATATATTGCTTTCATGCCTGGCCAGTATGACGGTTTAATGCATGGAACCACTAAGATCTCCCAAGGGTCATATCGTACTGATATCGGCTATTAGTAAGCATCTAATATACCTTGGCGATATTACTGCCATAAGAAGAATCATTGATTTTATGGAGCCCATTTTATGATTTTTCCTTCTAATAATATGAAGGTCACATTTATTGCTCCTGCCTTATCAAATAGATCTCTTGATTGCGCGATAGACGAAGGCCAAAAGCACATGTTCCCACCAATAAGTGGGTGAATAAGTGCAAAATGTTCGTCCAAATATGAGACGACATATCCCCAATTCTCCCGATAAGGAGAAGGGATATATATTTAAACGGTGTACTTTATTGAGCCGTATCATATACAGTGTACTTTATTGAGCTGTATTATATACACTGTACTTTATTGAGGCGTATTCCCGAATATCCCATGTGGAGAAAGGGTATAATTATAAACGGTGTACTTTATTGAGCCGTACCATATACAATGTACTTTATTGAGCTGTATTATATACGCTGTACTATATTGAGGCGTATTCCTGAATATCTCATGTGGAGAAAGGGTATAATTATAAACGGTGTGCTTTATTGAGCCGTACCATATACAATGTACTTTATTGAAATGTATTAAATACGCTGTACTATGTTGAGGCGTATTCCCGAATATCCCTTGTGGAGAAAGGGTATATTTTAAACGGTATACTATATTGAGCCGTATCGTATGCACTGTACTATATTGAGGTGTATACCAAATCTTCAACTAAGGAGAAGTGCATATAATTAAAACGTCTAATAAGACGTGTCCGGGAAACTCCAATTAAGGAGAAGGACTAAAAGTGCCAACTCTGTTGGGTGAAGACAAATTAGTCGAAGGACCACTAGCAATCAAGCAAATATTTCTCTTCTGAATTTACTCGGTCTACTAGTTCTTATGTAATTAAGACTAGTAAATAAGACCATGATGAAAGACTCTACCTTGAATTTCCCACCAATGGTAGTGGTTGAAAAGGTGATAGAAGTGGAAAACTGATTCCCTCACACCCTTATAATCTTAAAAATCTTTAAATGATTCTCGTCCAATTATGGGACGACACTTATCTAAGAACTCCAACCAATTCCCGAATGTGTGGAAAGGAGTAGAATCCATCTATGCGATGCTAATCATCCCCTAACCTCCCAATGTGGAGAAGGATATACATCTAAACGGTGTACTATATTAAGCCGTGTGATATACGCTGTACTATATGGAGGCGTATCCCCAATTCTCCCCATAAGGAGAGGGGCATATATTTATACAGTGTACTTTATTGAGCTGTATTATATACGTTGACTGTATTGAGATGTATTTTCAGTTATCCCTATGTGGATAGGGACTTATACTTAAACGTCAACTGCGACGTATTCCCAAATCTCCCAATACGGAGAGGGGTTTAAATTTTCAACGTCAATTGAGACGCATCTCCAAATGAGGAGAATAATTCATATTCAATACGTTGACTGAAACGTATCATTAAAATCTCCAACTAAATTCCCAATTGTGTGGAAAGGAGAAAATCCTTATCAACTTTGTGACGATACTCATTCCAAATCTCCAACAATTCCTAACTATGTGGAAGGAGAGGAATCATAATACTGCTTTGTCAGTCAAAATAAGGACAGTTGTGACCTTATGATTCCCTGTCCAAGGTAGTGAGCTATGCTCAAGCCTCATGGTCTATATGATCAATGCGATCATGACTAGTATCATCAATATGATGATCTTACTTAACATCCTTGGAGATGTTTGCCTACGGGCTATATTAAAATGTCCATTTGTGACAAGGACAGTTGTAATCTTTTATGGTCCCCTGTCTAATGTGACGGGTTATACCCAAGCCTCATAGTCTATATGATCAATACGATCATGACTAATATCATCTAATACGATGATCATATTATTTATCCTCCTTAGTGATGTCTTGCTTTCGGGCTATAACATTGTCCATTTGAGACATTGACATTGTGATCTTTATGATTCCCTGTCCAGGGTAGTGAGCTATGCTCCAGCCTAATAGGCTATCTGATCAATGCGATCATGACTAAAATCATCAATATAATGATTATGTTTAACATCCCTAATGATGTTTTGCCTTCGGGCTATATTATGTTGTTCAATTGTGACAAGATAATTGTAATCTTTTATGATTCTTTGCCTAAGGGGGTGAGCCATGCTCAAATCTCATAACACATGATCAGTGTGATCCTGACTAATATCATCAGTATGATGATCATAATATTAACATCCCTAGTGATGTAGTGCCTACGGGCTACACTTTACTCTATTGTCGATAAGACAATGATAGTGGTGATCTTTATGGTCCCCTGTTCAAAGTGGTGGGTTATACCCAAACCTAATAGTCTATATGATCTACGCGATCATGACTAATATCATCAACATGATAATCATACTAAACATCCCTAGTGATGTCTCGTCTAAGGGCTGCATTATACTGTCCATTTGAGACAATGACAGTTGTGACCATTATGGTTCCCTGTCCTTAGTGGAAAGCTATGCCCAAGTTTTGTAGTCTATGTGATCAAGTGCGATCATGACTGATATCATCAGTGCGATGAACATTAATTTAACATCCTTAGTGATGTCAATAGATGTCACACCCCGATTTTCCACGTGTCACCGGTGGGCCCGGTGGGGGAGTATCGTGACGTGGTTGGCAACATAATAGTCAAACAACACAATATAATAATGCACAGCGGAAGCAAAAGATAATTATTATTATTATTACATTCCGAATATAAGTAATGTCAAAGTATTACAACTGAAGGTAAAGGATCCACAGGCGGATCAAACAAAAGATACTAAAACTGTTCAACAGACTTCAGGCATCTAGAACTTGCAAGATTCCCTAATGACACCCTGAGCTCCCAGCCAATTATGCGTAGTACCTGTCACTTAACCTTTTGGAAAATACGTCAGTTTACACTGGTAAATACAATTAACTGACTCATTTTGGAAAAAGAGTTTGAAAAGTGATTTGAGTGCAAACGGCACAAAATATCTTGACACATTGATTAAAATGCACAGAGGCAAAATTAATCTTTTATACTTGGGACAATTTTATTAATAAAAATCTTGTATCCGATTTACATGGTTGTCCAACATTTAGGGCCGGTGATTATACAATACAAGCCGGACAAGATTAATCGACACACCACAAATATAATCTCACAAGAAGATACCCTTACGAGTGAGTATACGTTATACATATGCAACAGGAGGTGTTATGTCTACACCTTGTGCTTACGTCGTGGCCATTCACTTTTTAAAATGAGCCAAGGATATCCAGGACACGGTCATTAACCCCCAATGTTATTTGTTATCAATCAATACAGATTAAAACGGGATTATGCAATTTAATCATCTCCGATTAAAAGGTTTCTACACCCGACCAAGCGGTATTTTTATAATACCGTATCCCAAGCCCGTATAAGGGAAAATAAGTTAAAAGTATTTACCTGAGCTAGCAATGAAATTTATACTCAGCCGTATATTCTAATCAGCAAGCACGAGTACTTTTACCGGGGCTCTCAATCTGGAACGAAGGTTTTATTAGCCTATTAGATTCCTAACGGGTCTTATTTAAGTCGTAACTTAGACCGGTTAGTTTTAAGAGAGGTTTACGGTTCAAACGCATGATTAAGCGAAGACCGGAATAGAATGTGATTTAGACCCGACAAGTTCGAAGACTTGTATAATATGGGTAAACTAAACACATTCTGGATTTTGAGATAAAAACGATAACGTTTGACCCGTTTCGGCTTATTTATGTAAACTTGTTACATAAACCGAACCGATCGCGTAATAAGCGTAACGGGTAACCGAATGGATCACGAACAGGTTTCCTAAGTTAATATGCCTTAAATATGTTGTGGTATCAGTAGGATACCTTCCATTATGCCCAAAACGAGTTTAATCTCAATTTAAGCCCCGTAGGGGTATTTTGGTCATTTACCTAAGGCATATATACTACCTGTCATACAACTACCCTAACGATGTGACCATAAGGTCACTTAATATGTTTGGTCGGATCCTAATGATCGACCAAACGGGTCGGGTTCGAAAGTATAAGCGATTGTTTAGATCGCTTACCTTTACGACCTTATATAAGCACTAAACTAAAGTGACGAGCTAAGCATGTTGAAACATGCTTAACCAAGTTAGAAAACAAGTTTGGTATCAAAACAAACGGTTTTGATACCCATAAGTAGTTTGGTTACAAAATACGCAAGAATACGTATTCTGGCCGAAACTACGGCTCGTCACTGAGCCTAGATAACGTGGAAATCAGTAGGTATAGTCACTAGGGACTATAACCATCGTGATCACGCTCACGTTATGAAGTTCAAACGAACTTCGCATCGACCTTAAACTGGTCAATGCAGAAAGTCAAGAAAAGTTTGACTTTCTGACTCGTAAAGCAATAAAAGAACGAAAGAATACTTACGAAGGGTCCCCGAAAGCTCTCGATCCGATTTACCTTCAGGTATGAAGTATAACTTCAACTTAGAAGGCTTAAAATCAGATCAAGTGTGAGAAATGAAGTGAAATGTGATGGGTATTTATAGATTTCGGTCCACCGTTAGGATCGTTTCTTGGAGAAGGGGGCACGATCAAGGCCGTACACTTGTCGGAAGGTTATGGTGCCTAAATTGCCACTAACCATAGGAAATCAACATGTGGCATTGAGATTGGGAGTGCCAAACAACTGCAACCAGCTGTTTGATGCATTTAATCTGGTCAGAAGGGTCCATGCGGCCCGCTTCAGGATGCCCTTAAACTAATGCGGGCCGCCTGAGGGTCCTGATCAGACAACAAGTTTGAAAAATGACAGTTTCAGTCCCTGCACGTGTTTAAGGCCTTTTTCGACACTTCTAAGGCCCGTAAAGCCAACTTTAAGGCCCTAAAATGTTGCCTAAACATTGTGGACATGAAACATGCTCAAAAATGTGCCGGGTGATGGTTCGTTTGGTCGTACGAACGCGATGTTCGCTTAATTACGACGGAATGCGCATAAGTGCCAAAAACGATCCAAATGACGCGACGAATGGATTTTTCTTATGGAGAACACTAAAATAAAATATTTTAGTGCTTACATAAATTTTTGGATGACCAGATGTATTCAGAACGTAGGTTATGCGCGAAAATGCAAACTTATGCACTTTTTGACGCTTTTAGTCCCTGATCCTTCTACCCTTGATCTTAACATGCTTTCTTGCACTTCGAGCCCTCTAACTTGACTTTTATGGGCCTTAAGACATAACCATACTTTGTTAAGTCCTTGGGTAACTTTATGGTTACCCGAAAAGTCATAAATTTCAACGTTGACGCTTTTAACCCCTCGTACACGAATTTGATCACAACTTTCTCATACGACTACTAAACTTTACCAAATTTATATCGTGCATTCTAGTGAGCATAATTAATATTCACAAAGCTTCGGGTTCGTCAAAAGGTCACTCAGAGGCATATCTTTAAACATGTTGACACATTTAACCCCTGTCGTTTGTATTTACTCACTTTTCGCTCCGTATTATCCATGATTTATTCGTTTGAAGGTATGAGCATTTAGTAGGGTTAATATACAATATAATTATTCACCGTTGACACTTAGAATACGTATATTCCCATACTTTCCACGTTTGTCAACTTTAGTCCTTTTATAATATTTCTTTCACACGTTTAGCCTTTATGACACGTGTCAACACCTTATAGGACGTGAATTTTCGAGGTGTTACATCCTCACCCCCTTAAAAGAAATCTCGGCCCGAGATTTACCGTAATTAAGGAAGTATTCTCTGCCTAATAATGGCAACTTACAGATGATTAGGAATTTGTATGATCTTATTTGTTGTTTCCAATGCAACTTTCAGATCCTGAATATTGGACTTACCAATCTATTGTCCTAACAACAGATGTTTAACATTTCATCTATACAAGGTCTCCAAAGGAGTAGCCTTAATACTTACACATCATTTATTAAAGAAAAGCTTATCTTAAGGTGGTTATTCCAACCATTACTTAACTAATATTAAGGAATAGCTAATCCTTGTCGTTAGTCGAACAATTCGACGATCCTGGGTAACTGATGGCAATTTCTTAATCGTTGCCTATTTAGGGTTGCGGCATGCATGCATAAGCAATATGAACCGTCTTTCTTATTTAATAATATAACACCCTCAGAATATTGTGACTGGCTATATGAGCCTCCTATCTTAAAATTTACTTAATCAGGTTTTCGGTTATTCCATAATCAACATGGAGTTCTTACAACAATCTACCCCAAAGCGGGATGTTAATCTTAACTCTTCTTGCCTCTAGGGAGGTAAACAGGGTAAACTTAGGAGAAGATAATCAAAGTATAAGGAGGTTGCAGAGATTTTTCATATCTCAGGCTCCAGTTCACTCATCGTTACTTGTGCCGAATAAGTGACATATTTATGTTACTAGTCCACGAATTCCTTAATCGGGAATATTTACTTGGACAATTTCATTTTGGATATCTTCTTTGAATGCCATTAGTTGACTTTAGTATCATATGATCATTGGGATATCTTTGTGGTTCCATGCATTAAACCTCCATACTGATCAGGCATGGAAGCAATCTATGGAATTTATTAAGATACACCAAATCCTCATATGGCGCTTTTGTCATTCCGTTTGGTATTCGAAATCAATAGAGATCAAGAGATATCAATTTCATATGATGATGTATTTTATTTGGAGAGAGGGTATATTAGGGTTTTATGATTTGAAGATTTTAGAAAGGAATAGAAGAATTAGTCCCTGTGTATTTCCTACCTGTAGGTTTTTACCTCACACTTAATATATATAGGGTTCTTATGAAAAGTTTCTAAAAGTTTGTTATACTTATAGTTTATGAAGGATTTACTGGTATCCGAACCAAAATAAAACTCTTAGCATTTAAATTACTGATGAAATGCCAAGGAATGTACCTGATGTCATTATTTATGGACTAGTTCAGGCATTTTAGGCGCTTTCAATTTTAGGCTTTACTTCCTCAACCGCTTTTCCTTTGACAGATTTAGGGCACGTAGTCTTGATGTGGCCCTTCTCATTACAGCCGAAGCAGACTGCATTCATCATGCCCTTACAGTCCAACGTTTTATGTCCCTTAGACTTGCAGATCCCGCAATGTAGAGGTCGAGGCTGCGATTTGGATTTTGGTTCGAACCTGCATTTCCCATGATGGCGCTTCTTGCAGGTCTCACATACTGGTTTCTGGTCGGACTTTTGTTTGTTCTTTTTCTTAGAACTCTGGGAGTTATCTACCTCCCTTTTCCTTTTTAGTTCATCCTTTGCAACAGAGGCATGAACGGGATCCTCCTTAAGAGTAAGGAAGTGTGGTCCTAGATAAAATTTAGACCGAGCAGCATGGGGCTCCTTGAACTTTTTCACAGCCTTCTTCACAGCTTTTCCAACAGCTGCGTCTATCATAGTTTGAAGGACATCTTTGGAAATTCTAAGGTTCACAATTTCAGCATCATTAGCATGCGTCGTGTTATCAATGGGGCGATTGACTGTTGTCTTATCCGAGTTTGCCATACTCGATATTGGTTCCTAATACCAATAAAACAATTTCTTAGTTGCAATCCAACAACTGCTATTTCTCATTTTGATGGTCTTAATATATACTAACCATGGTGTCAATAACCTATACAGGCTATTATAGTACTAACATTCATAATGAACATTATTTATAATATATTAATATTACTTAGCCTAGGTCGCAAAAGACCATCAATGGCATTAAAGATTTGGACCTAGTCCATCACTTTTCTGACAGAGGATCAAAACGTCACATCTGCCTTTATTATATTAAAGAATTTAGGTAGCTTGAAAGCTTGCCATAGGAATATCAGAAAAGAGTGATTCCTATAAAATATCTAAGATTTGTTGGAGCATTTCTAAGGTATTATCGGCCAATTTCTACTTCATACGAAATGACCGAAGTCCTAATTGGACGGAGACAACAGTCCTCAACAGTGATCGTTCATTATTGAATCACATGTGTCAGCATCAATAAATTTCTGCATACACTGTTTGATAAGGAAAAGTACCTGCTATATAGTTATCCTTCTGCACCATCTCCTGGCGTTCACCCGGAAGACTCATGCGTTTTATTTCCCTGGCCTTTCCCGGTTTCTTTATAAGGTTTGGGCAGTTGGTTTTGATGTGCCCTTCTTCGTTACAATTGTAACATGTGGCGTTCTTCAACCCCTTGCAATCTAAGGTTTTGTGACCCTTGGTCTTGCAAATCCCACACAATTTAGCGCGTGGGTCTATTGTACAATTTCCAAAATGCTGCTTTTTGCAGTTATTGCATTTGGGTCTGTTATCAGACTGACTCGAGTTCTTCCTAAACTCGGAATCCTTCCCGCGCTCCGAGCTTCCCTTCTTCTTCTTGTTAGTTTGATGGGAGTTTTCCTCCTCTCTTTCTCTTCTTCTCTCGCCAGAAGCCTTAACAGACTTAATTCTGATTGCGTCTAAGGTGAGAGATAAGGATAAGTCCACCGCGGACCTATATGTGGTTGGCCTAGATGCTTTAACATTCCCTTTTATCTCTGGTGCTAGGCCTCCAATGAAACGTGCTATGCGTTTAGGTTCAGGGGTGACTAAATAAGGAACTAGGCGGGACATAGTATTGAAACTTGTCACATATGCCTGGCAATCCAAATTTTCCATGACCAAAGTCAAGAAGTCCGATTCTATCTTTTCTACTTCATGCTGAGGGCAATAGTTTTCCTTGATTAATGCAACAAATTGCTCCCAAGATAAGTTGTAGAGTAGAACCTTTCCTGTGGCTTGGAGCAATGATCTCCACCATGCCAACGCTTCTCCTTTGAATGATTGTGAAACAAATTTCACAACATCTTGCTTCGCACAACCGCTGATGTCAACAACAGCGTCCATCTCATCGAGCCATGTCATGCAATCGATGACCCCTTCTTCTCCTGTAAAGTCTCTGGGCTTGCAGGAGACAAAATATTTATATGAACAGGTCTTAACTGGTACCTCTTGATGAAACACAACCTGTCTAGGCGGAATACTCCTTTGATTTGACAAGTCATGAACATCGTCCTCCCTTAACTCATGTGTGTTAGAAGGGTGCGTACTACGAGCCGCAGATAGAGTCTTAGAGTGGGTATCATTTGACTCATCATACTGCCGATCAAGTGCTCGAGTAATAGCATAATCTATTATTGCCTGTAGTTCTGCTCCAGTTACATTAATTCTGGTAGTATCATTGTCCTCCTTCATGTGGCTGTTAACTTCATCTAATCCAGCCATGTAGCTTGATTTCTACATAAACATTGACAATGATTTATTCAAGGTTATTATGGAATCATCATCCTTGACGATTCATCAACCATGGTAATATAAACCATATTGGTTAATTTGTTAGTTATATTAAATCTGTATTTTCATTATAATTTATCCTAGTTATAAAACATTAAGGATATTAAACTGGCGCATAAGGCCTAGTCACAAGGACAGTTCTAATTTTTTTTTTTTTTATAAGCCATGATTTCAGAGAATCGGGGCATTAAGGTTTGAATCACGTTCATTACCTTGACAGGGAGTTGTAGACCTCAACTGTCTTTTGTCTTTTATGACACTAGATATAGCCCGTGGGCATTTCCCTTCTGAGGGATGGTTATAATATGATCATCTTCTCAGATGCTATTAGTCGAGATCGTATGGATCCTACCGACTATTATGTTTGGACCTAGTCCAACATTTTTGGACAGGAGGTCAAAGACCACCACTGTCGTTGCCTTATCGGACAACAAGTTTAGCCTGTAGGCACTTCATCACTACTGGATGTTTATAATGTGATCATCTTATAGGATGACACAAGCCATGATTTCTAAATCATTAGGCTAGATAAGAAAATTGGAAGAATCTAATAATAGGATGACTGTTGTGATTTTCTCGAGTCACATTTGTCGAGAGTGCTAACACGTTCTTAGGTGTTAACAAGGATTTGAATCTCTTGAGTAGGTTTCTCCATCTTGGCCGCGTAGGCTAGGTTTCACCTTTAAGATTCTCTTTAAAATGCATACTGGCAGGAAAGTAAGGATATTTATTTTATTCAGGATTTTTATCATAAATCCTAATTTATAATTTAATGATAGCACAAATGGCCTAGTCGCGTAGACAAGTTTAATTTATAAGCCAAGATTTCAGAGAATCAGGGCAATTTATGAATTTGTAATGGCACAAAAGGCCTAGTCACGTGGACAAGTTTAATTTATAAGCCATGATCGTCTGGGATCGAGGCATTTAGTAATAGCACAAAAGGCTTAGTCACTTGGACAAGTTTAATTTATAAGCCATGATCGTCTGGGATCGAGGCATTTAGGTGTGAATCAAAGTTCATTACCTTTTCTTGACAGGGAGCTGTAGGCTACCACCGTCTTTAGTCTCAGAGGACGTTAATTATAGCCCGTAGGCACTTCCCTTCTAAGGGATGTTATTTTCCATTCATTTCATATTTTATGTTTAGAATGAAAACTTAATTTAATCAATTCATTATATGAAAATAGAAGTACAGAGTTGCCCTAAGCGGGTCTTTGAAAGAATAATGTGTCCTTAAAGGGACTGAAAGATAAATATGTCCTTATAAGGACTAATAAGGAAACAATCTTCAGTAAAAGGAGTTTCTTCTTCATTTTATTTCTGAATGCATTCTCCTTGGATGCTCGTTTCATTCTAGCCGCGGTACGAAGCTCAGCATCTCAGGGCTCCGGGTGTGGAGAACTCCTATTACGGCTTCTTCGCTTGGCGACGTATCCAATAAAAATTTGGAAGTAAAATTTTCCAGATTAGGATTGAGAATATTCCTATGTTAAGTCTAGACTCAGAAGATTTAGGAATGTGCAATTGTGTCATTGAGATTAAACACAAAAAGCTAGTGTTTAATTCACTCAATGTTGGCTCTGATACCAACCTGTCACACCCCGATTTTCCACGTGTCACCGGTGGGCCCGGTGGGGGAGTATCGTGACGTGGTTGGCAACATAATAGTCAAACAACACAATATAATAATGCACAGCGGAAGCAAAAGATAATTATTATTATTATTACATTCCGAATATAAGTAATGTCAAAGTATTACAACGGAAGGTAAAGGATCCACAGGCGGATCAAACAAAAGATACTAAAACTGTTCAACAGACTTCAGGCATCTAGAACTTGCAAGATTCCCTAATGACACCCTGAGCTCCCAGCCAATTATGCATAGTACCTGTCACTTAACCTTTTGGAAAATACGTCAGTTTACACTGGTAAATACAATTAACTGACTCATTTTGGAAAAAGAGTTTGAAAAGTGATTTGAGTGCAAACGGCACAAAATATCTTGACACATTGATTAAAATGCACAGAGGCAAAATTAATCTTTTATACTTGGGACAATTTTATTAATAAAAATCTTGTATCCGATTTACATGGTTGTCCAACATTTAGGGCCGGTGATTATACAATACAAGCCGGACAAGATTAATCGACACACCACAAATATAATCTCACAAGAAGATACCCTTACGAGTGAGTATACGTTATACATATGCAACAGGAGGTGTTATGTCTACACCTTGTGCTTACGTCGTGGCCATTCACTTTTTAAAATGAGCCAAGGATATCCAGGACACGGTCATTAACCCCCAATGTTATTTGTTATCAATCAATACAGATTAAAACGGGATTATGCAATTTAATCATCTCCGATTAAAAGGTTTCTACACCCGACCAAGCGGTATTTTTATAATACCGTATCCCAAGCCCGTATAAGGGAAAATAAGTTAAAAGTATTTACCTGAGCTAGCAATGAAATTTATACTCAGCCGTATATTCTAATCAGCAAGCACGAGTACTTTTACCGGGGCTCTCAATCTGGAACGAAGGTTTTATTAGCCTATTAGATTCCTAACGGGTCTTATTTAAGTCGTAACTTAGACCGGTTAGTTTTAAGAGAGGTTTACGGTTCAAACGCATGATTAAGCGAAGACCGGAATAGAATGTGATTTAGACCCGACAAGTTCGAAGACTTGTATAATATGGGTAAACTAAACACATTCTGGATTTTGAGATAAAAACGATAACGTTTGACCCGTTTCGGCTTATTTATGTAAACTTGTTACATAAACCGAACCGATCGCGTAATAAGCGTAACGGGTAACCGAATGGATCACGAACAGGTTTCCTAAGTTAATATGCCTTAAATATGTTGTGGTATCAGTAGGATACCTTCCATTATGCCCAAAACGAGTTTAATCTCAATTTAAGCCCCGTAGGGGTATTTTGGTCATTTACCTAAGGCATATATACTACCTGTCATACAACTACCCTAACGATGTGACCATAAGGTCACTTAATATGTTTGGTCGGATCCTAATGATCGACCAAACGGGTCGGGTTCGAAAGTATAAGCGATTGTTTAGATCGCTTACCTTTACGACCTTATATAAGCACTAAACTAAAGTGACGAGCTAAGCATGTTGAAACATGCTTAACCAAGTTAGAAAACAAGTTTGGTATCAAAACAAACGGTTTTGATACCCATAAGTAGTTTGGTTACAAAATACGCAAGAATACGTATTCTGGCCGAAACTACGGCTCGTCACTGAGCCTAGATAACGTGGAAATCAGTAGGTATAGTCACTAGGGACTATAACCATCGTGATCACGCTCACGTTATGAAGTTCAAACGAACTTCGCATCGACCTTAAACTGGTCAATGCAGAAAGTCAAGAAAAGTTTGACTTTCTGACTCGTAAAGCAATAAAAGAACGAAAGAATACTTACGAAGGGTCCCCGAAAGCTCTCGATCCGATTTACCTTCAGGTATGAAGTATAACTTCAACTTAGAAGGCTTAAAATCAGATCAAGTGTGAGAAATGAAGTGAAATGTGATGGGTATTTATAGATTTCGGTCCACCGTTAGGATCGTTTCTTGGAGAAGGGGGCACGATCAAGGCCGTACACTTGTCGGAAGGTTATGGTGCCTAAATTGCCACTAACCATAGGAAATCAACATGTGGCATTGAGATTGGGAGTGCCAAACAGCTGCAACCAGCTGTTTGATGCATTTAATCTGGTCAGAAGGGGCCATGCGGCCCGCTTCAGGATGCCCTTAAACTAATGCGGGCCGCCTGAGGGTCCTGATCAGACAACAAGTTTGAAAAATGACAGTTTCAGTCCCTGCACGTGTTTAAGGCCTTTTTCGACACTTCTAAGGCCCGTAAAGCCAACTTTAAGGCCCTAAAATGTTGCCTAAACATTGTGGACATGAAACATGCTCAAAAATGTGCCGGGTGATGGTTCGTTTGGTCGTACGAACGCGATGTTCGCTTAATTACGACGGAATGCGCATAAGTGCCAAAAACGATCCAAATGACGCGACGAATGGATTTTTCTTATGGAGAACACTAAAATAAAATATTTTAGTGCTTACATAAATTTTTGGATGACCAGATGTATTCAGAACGTAGGTTATGCGCGAAAATGCAAACTTATGCACTTTTTGACGCTTTTAGTCCCTGATCCTTCTACCCTTGATCTTAACATGCTTTCTTGCACTTCGAGCCCTCTAACTTGACTTTTATGGGCCTTAAGACATAACCATACTTTGTTAAGTCCTTGGGTAACTTTATGGTTACCCGAAAAGTCATAAATTTCAACGTTGACGCTTTTAACCCCTCGTACACGAATTTGATCACAACTTTCTCATACGACTACTAAACTTTACCAAATTTATATCGTGCATTCTAGTGAGCATAATTAATATTCACAAAGCTTCGGGTTCGTCAAAAGGTCACTCAGAGGCATATCTTTAAACATGTTGACACATTTAACCCCTGTCGTTTGTATTTACTCACTTTTCGCTCCGTATTATCCATGATTTATTCGTTTGAAGGTATGAGCATTTAGTAGGGTTAATATACAATATAATTATTCACCGTTGACACTTAGAATACGTATATTCCCATACTTTCCATGTTTGTCAACTTTAGTCCTTTTATAATATTTCTTTCACACGTTTAGCCTTTATGACACGTGTCAACACCTTATAGGACGTGAATTTTCGAGGTGTTACAATAGAATGGCCTACGGACCATATTATATCGTCAATTGTGACGAAAATGTCTACGACCCCTTATCCAAAGGTAATGAACTATGTTCAAACCTTAAAGCCCTTTGATCAAATGAGATCGCGGCTTATATATATCTTAATTGTCCTTCGTGACAAGGCTTAGTGCCATATCTTCTAAATGTCCTTTGTGACAAGACCTTGTGCTATATCTGTTATGTCCTTCGTGACGAGGCCTTGGTGCCATATCCTTCACAATCCTGTGACAGGCCTTTATGTCGTGTCTTTCATGTCCTTCGTGACAAGCCAATGTGCTATATTTAAATGTCCTTCGTGACAAGCCAATGTGCTATATCTAAATGTCCTTCATGACAAGCCAATGTTCTATATTTAAATGCCCTTAGTGACAAGCCAATGTGCTATATTTAAATGTCCTCATGACAAGCTAATGTGCTATATTTAATTATACCTTGTGACAAGCCGATGAGTTATACGGCTAAGTCCATTACCAATTGTGGTAAGCAGGACTAGTGAAGTTGATATATAAACATATAGATCTATAAGATCTAATGCAAATAAATTAATTTGCTATTTAGTTCTCGAAGAATTACTGATGGCTTTATCTTTCAGATAAACTTATGGCGAGCCTGAGTATTGGCAAAGTAAGTAAGAAAAACGTTGGTGACGATTTAGAGCACCAGAACCGTAATGACGAAGAGAATCGTCTTCGATCCATAGTTTCCGATGAAGTCGGTAAAGCCCTGGTTGGATTTATGGCCACATTTAAAGGGCCAAAGCCATCAGTACAGAAAGAGAACTCTGTTTCTAAATCCCGTTCTAATACTCATAAGACTGAAAAGTCTCAATCCTCCTCAACTAAGAGTGAGCAGAGTATCAAGAGTATCAAGAAAACTGAGTCTCATGACTCTAAGAAGGGGTGCACATATAAATACTTCGTTTCTTGTAAACCCCGTGACTTTACGGGTGAGATTGGAGCAATCGATGCTCTGAAGTGGCTAGATGAAATGGAAACCGTTGTTGATATAAGCGGTTGTGCCGCCAAGGACGTCGTTAAATACGTGTCCCAATCCTTCAAAGAGGATGCTCTGACTTGGTGGAAGGCACTAATCCAATCCACTGGCAAGGTTGCAATGTACAACCTTAGTTGGTCAAAGTTCGTGGAACTGATCCACGAGACTTATTGCCCACCTCACGAGGTGGAGAAAGTTGAAACTGATTTTCTAAAGCTGACCATGAAAGGCCTCGAGTGTCGAGCCTATTTATCTGAATATAACTCCTTATCAAGACTTGTGCCGTATTTAATTACCCCCGAGTCTAAGCGCATTGCACGGTTTCTTGGAGGGCTCGCTCCAGAAATCAAGGGGATGGTTAAATCCTCCAAACCTGCAACCTTTAGATCCGCTGTGGATCTGGCTCTATCTCTCACTGAAGATGAAATAAGAGCAAGGGCGATTAAGGCCGAGGAGGATCATAAGCGAAAGCGTGATGATACCCCAAGTAAAGATTTCAAAAAAGGGTAAGACTGGTTCGAATTATAACCAGTCCAAGCCGAATGAGGCAACACCCAAATGTAAAACCTGCAGGAAGCAACACCTCGGAAAATGTTTCCATGAGCAGACCAAGGGTTGTGGCATCTATAAGGAGATGGACCACAAGTCTCATGAATGCAAAGATTTGAAAGACGCCACCTGCTATGGATGTGGCGAAAAAGGGCATATAAAGACCCGCTGCCCAAAGAAGGCGACTGACGGGAAGATCAAGGCCACTAGTGGCAAGAAAGGCAATGCTTGAGCCTTCCAATCTGCTACAGCTGAGGCAGTTCAATACATATCGTTACGAATATGTTTTCCGTAAATGAATTAATTGCTAGAAACTTGTTTTAAATCCTGGAGCTAGTTAAAGCTTCATCTATTGTAAATTTAATAAAACTTTAAATCTGCCTTTTCAAGGATTGGATATTATTTATAAAAATCAAGCGGCCAACCTAGATGGTTTCACATATAAGATATCCTTCGTGAATCAATTTGTCTTTTATAATCTATTTATCTATAAATCCTGCGGGATTCGATATGTTCTTAGACATGGATTGGTAAGTTCAAAAACCAAATCCACATTGTCTGCAGTAAGAAACTTATCGAAATTAAAATCCTCATCTGGTGATATACTCACCATTCGTGGAAGATCAACATTTTGGATTGCCCAAAGAAGCTTTTATGCTTAAGGTATCCAAGTGATTGTATGAAGGATGTGACATCCACATGACACTAGTAGATTCTGACGAATTTAAAGTCAAAAGCTGAAGACCTTTGTGCCAATGGACATGAGAAGTCCATAGCTACCAAGGAAGCTTAATGCTTAGAATGTTCGCAAATGAGTCAAACATCGAAGACCGTTTTGTGGTCTGTGTAATGAACTGGAAAAATCCCACATAGAATTGGGAAATGGTGACAACGGATCTAATCTCCCAGTTACCTAAAATAAATCGCTACCATGATGCGATGTAAATTATAGGTGACAAATCTACTAATTCGACACTTCTTGTCAAATAAGGAAAATTCTTGAATTCCGACAAGTTAAGCTATATAAAGAAAACATCGAGTCTCCCTATAGAGCACCGTTGTCTGAAGTATCGAACTATGATACTAAATATATTCTTATCTCTGGTAAAATCCTAGCATGATGCTCGGCTATTAAGCACTTGTCATGCTTCGCCATGACATTCAAACGTGAGCTTAAAAGTTTAGTGAAAAACCTTGTCTATTATGGACCATGGAATTTGAAAGTTCCAAGTTTACCTCGTAAACGCGAAAGGGATTCCCATTGTGGCCCAGGATACTTTTGTGAGGTTGAAACCTCCTACTATACGGAACTAACCATATTGCTCTGAATAAATCTCGAGGTCGAGATTTCTTTTAAGGGGGTGAGGATCTAACACCTCGTAAAATCATGTCCAATAATGTATCGACACGTGTCCCTAATACTAATTATGTCAAATGTTGACTAGGAGGGACTATAATCGCCAAATAGTTAAAACTTTGAATGCGAAAGGTCTGAAAGTGTCAACATGCTTAAACTAAGCCTCTGAGTGACATTATACGATATTCGTGTTCTCATATTAAACTATCTGTTGGATAATCAAAACCGTTTGTGATAAACCTAAAAGTTTCGGTAACGGAGGGTTAAAAGGGTTAACTTGTTAAATCTCACCTCTGAGTGACCTTTTAACGAATCCGGAGCCTTATGATGTTGATCACTCTCTTGGAAATACCTAATATTGGCCGTTCAGGGCTTCGATGCCATTAAACGGTAATACACACAAGTTCATGCGTTAAGAAGGGTTAAAAGTGTCAATATGTTAATTCTTACCTCTGAAAGACCTTTTAACGAACCCGGAAATTCATGATGTTCCATAATACTCGCGAGAATGCCTAATATGTGCTACGTGAGGCTTTGATGTCGCTAGACGTTACTACGCACACCTTTGTGCGTTAAGAGGACTAAAATCATCAACAAGCGAAACTTCATCTTGAAGTGATCGTTGATACGAACCGGGAACTACGGGACACTCAGTTGTCCTCCCGGGTGTGCCGAAGTTTGGCCTCTAACACTTTTGTACCATATATCGATATTTCAATTTAGATTTAAAAACTTTGGTGTCAAAATCTAACTTTTAAAAGTTATTTTATGACTAAAAAGTTACAGGGACCAAAACCGACGAACCACCAAACTTGTTTTGGGATGGACATCGGCTCGTGGGCCGCGTAGATGTGGGCTTGGGCGTTCGCGGGCCGCCAGGAACCCGTATCTGCAGATTATTTTTTTATTTATTTGATTTTCTTCCTTGTTCTCCAAACAAACAACCCATACTCACATAATTCGAAACTAGGGACCATTAGATGGTTTTAAAACACGGTTTTACACATGTTGTGATCCTATAATTACTTGGAGAACACATATTTGTAACAACCCTCGGTAAAACCAACACCCTTATAATATTTCCGACACTCTAGTATATTATAAAATGTCCCAATATGTCTTTATATACACCCCGTATGTGAAAACCGAGCCCGAGATACAATATAGTATTTAAATAAAATATAAAAGTTTAAATCTAGGGCTGAGGCGGGCCGCGTAGACCCACCCCAACCATTTACGCGGGCGGTATGAGGGTGTAGACTGGACTTCGTTGACTTCTTTAGTTCAGGCGGGCCGCGTGAGATATCGATTAAGCTTACGCGGGCCGCTAGAGATCATCAAACGCGGAGACATCCTAGGCCGACACGTGTCGACATCGTGGCAGACCTACACATCGACTCAGCCAAGCTATTCTGTTGACCAGGGTTGACGCGGGCCGCGTAACCTTGGTCTGTGTTTTACGCGGGCCGCGTGAGGACTAGAATCAGTTACTATATAAGCAGACGACGGGTTTTCACATTCCGTCGTTCATTCTTTCTTTCTCAACTCGAATTTCTGAAGTTATAAGCATAATAGTCGGGTATTATACCCCTAATTAGCGAGGTTCTGCTCCGTTGTAAGTATTATAACCCCAGTTTTGTAACAGTTACGCTGCCCGATTGATTTAGGGTTCCGTAACAACTGTCGTGGTTCTGCCCGACGTAGTTGTTGGAATGCCGTCTCGGGGAGGGTATCATTAATATTTTCAAAGGGTTATGATACTAACCAATGTACATTTGTATAAATTATAGATTATATCCAGGAAACCCTCACTAGAAGTCTAAGATAGCAATGTGAGTTTATCCTCTTTTTGTTAACCTTTTTGTAATATTTTACAAAACCTTAAATGTTTTCAATGTGATTAAGCGGTGATTGAGTCTTTGTAGTTCTTCAATTACTGTCGGTATTATGGGGTTTTGTATACAAAATTTATTACTTGCGAGTAGTAAGTCGGAATGACAGTACGTTACCATTGGACGACGAGTTAGCCAATGTGTAATATGACCCACAAGTCAAGGATTGACAGTACTGAATGAGTAATTGTGTAGAAATAAACAATGTGATCGCTCTCAATACTGTGTTAATTAATAAAATGTTTCTTGATTAAACTGGGATTCACTCACCAGTATTTCCCGCTGACAAAATATTTTTAAAACATGTTTCAGGTAAAACAATGTGAAAGCCAACTGGGAAAAAGCCAGCTCTAGAGCACTGACGGCTTGGAAAATAAATGGCTATAAAAGTTACCTAAAATACGATGTTTTAAATTCAATAAAATAGGGTTTGTCCCTATAAATGTACTGTAATAAGAAACTTGGGTTTTGCCCATATTAATATCAATTATGGTGGTTTTACTCTGATAAACATTTCCTAACTACGGTCCTGATGTAAATTCCGCTGCAAGATTTAACCAACCTGATACCACCAAACTCTGAGTTCGTGTCCGCCTGTTCCCGGGATAGATAAGGGATCGGGGGTTGCGACAGAAGGTGGTATCAGAGCCTAGCCACTGGTCTGAGCCAAAGAAGTGTTCTGCTGACACTTAAATTCTATATTTTGTTACGAAATAAATTATGGAAATACGTTCATAACTGTAATTATTTGTTATGTGTTATTTGACTATTTGTTAGTTTACAGTATGAGTGATCAAGGACCCTCAGACATGAATCGTCAGTTGTCTGAATCACCTAAGAGTGAAGGTACTTCTTCACAGCCTGCCCTTTCTGGGTATACTGCTGATCAGGAAGAAGGAGTGTTTGCTTTTAAAGCTCAGTCAGAAGAGCCACTCCCTCATAAGAAACGAGGATGGTTCAGTAAGGAAGCCTTTGCTCATAGGAAGAGAATGCGAAAGTTGCAACAGCAAAGAGTTCTAGCAGCCGCTAAGCGAAAAACAGATGCCCATACACAGGATATGCTTAATAGAAGCCTAGCTAATTTCCATATCCTAGCCACAACTGCTGCTGACCCAAGTCTGGAACAACTAGTAGCCCCACAACCACAACTACCAATCCAAGATCAACCCATGGAGATAGAAAACCAGGAAAATCAAGTGGAGATGCATGACTTTAACCCAGAAGAAATCCCTAGGATACCTGCATCAAACCCTCTAGATCCAAATTACGACCCCTGGTGGGACGATAATAGGGATTTTGTGCAACGTTATCCGATACATGAAAACACACAGAACATAGAAGCCTATCCAGGTATGGACCCTTTAGATCCCTATTACCACGATGAATATATTAGGGAGATCTTAGAAGATCCATACCGATTTTAGGCACTTTCACCCCCATATCAGGAACAAGCACCCCAGATTCCAAACCCAGTCCGAGAACCTACACCCCAATGAGTGCAGAAAACGTTCAAGAACTTAGGACTTTCGGGGAGGAAATTTTAGAAAGCAGTGAGAGAATGCGTCAGGTGGGAGAGCGTCTCGTATGGAAATACGATGAGCGCAATATGGATTTTTAGATAAATCCATACCCGTGAATGTGATGGTAGTAGTAATAATAATATAATATAATAAAAATAAAATAAAATATGTATGTACGGATGCATATTACTATTAGTGTAATTTTCTTTCTGTTGGTATTGTAATCTTTATTTCTGTACTAGTGTGTAATAGACGCATAGCATATGAAAATAGAGTACACGTCGCAATGATCGACGTTTTTTGCTAGATTACGTGTCATGTGATTAACTAGATTACCTATTATTTTGTGATATTAATATGGGATAAATGTTTAAAATTCAGATGGCCGACGAAGGAAATCAAGGAAATCTGAATAACGATAACCAGAGTAACATTAACGTGGTTAATGAGAATCCAAGCATCAATAACCATTAAGTGGATAATAGTGCTATCCAACACATAGTAGCACAAGGAATTATAGATGCAATACCATTTATTCTTCAAACTGTTAAGGATGCTGATAATAAAAGTAAACATAGCAGTAAGCGACCAGTTGAACCGGAACACAGCATGAACAATGGACCTGTACTTCAAATGCTTATTCCCAAAAGAAGAAGAACCATGCCTTACGGTTGTTCTTATAAAGAATTATGGTCTTGTAAACCAATGGAATTCTAAGGCAATGAAGGGGCCATTACAACTCTACGCTGGGTAGAAAAGACTGAGGCAGTCTTAAGGATAAGCAAGTGTGCTGAAGAAGATAAGATACTGTTTGCTTCTAACCTGTTTAAGAATGCAGCACTAGAATGGTGGAACACTATCCTCCAATCAAGAGGAAGTGATAAAACCTACAATATGGAATGAGAAGAATTTAAGGACAAGGTAGAAAGGAAATTCTGCCCACCCAATGAGAAGGAACAGATAGCAAACAAATTCCTAAACCTTAGGATGGCTGGTGTGGATAGTAAGGGATACACTAAAATATTCTTTGAATATGCCAGAATAGTGCCAACTCTTGCTTCACCAGAACCAGTATTAATCTCCCGTTATATTTGGGGATTAATTGGAGAAATAAGACACGTAGTCAAGGCAGCTAGACCTCAAACCATAGAAGAAGCTGTAGAACTAGCAAATACCTTGACAGATGAATTAGTCCGTACCCGAGAAGAAGATTAAAGAAGGAACCTAACCCAAAAGCTCACACAAGAATTTCGTTCTAGAAATTTTAATCGTGGGAAAAATATAGGTTCTACCTCTACACCCTACTGTAGGTATTGCAAAAGAAAGCATTCCGGAAGATGCTCCATATATTGTAACTTTTGCAAAATATCGGGACACAAGGAAGAAGACTGCAGGAAGAAAAACAGCAGGATATGCTACAACTGTGGAGAACAAGGTCACATTAAGCCTAATTGCCCAAAATTAGCTCCAACTCCAGATAACAAGAACACTAAAAATGATAGAGCATTTGTTCTGACTGCAGATGAAGCCAAGATGATTCCAGATGTCATAACTGGTACGTTTTTAGTTAATGATATCTTTGCTAAAGTATTATTTGACTCTGGTGCAAACCAAAGTTTTATTAATACATCATTTTGCAAAATTTTAAATCAGTCATTAACTAAACTACCACAAGAATGCTTAGTAGAGACAGCCAATGGAGAAACCGTTAGGATTTCTGAAATCTTGCAGGGAGCAAGCATAGAAATTTTAAATCAGAAATTTATTGCAAATCTTTATCCCATGAATCTGGCAGGATTCGATGTTGTTTTAGGAATGGATTGGTTAATAGCCAATAAAGCCAGTATTTTATGTGATCAAAAGTCAATTCAAGTAAATTCACCAAAAGGTAAAGCGATCACAATTAAAGGAGATAAACCTTTTAGGTCCACTAAACTTATCTCTGTGATGAAAACTGCAAGTTACATAAGAAAAGGTTCTATAGTGTATTTGATTTCTATAATCACTAACACTAAAGGAAAGGAATTAAAAGACATTCCAGTAATATCTCAGTTTTCAGATGTATTTCCAGAATAATTGCCAGGGCAACCTCCAGATAGAGACTAACACTAAAGGAAAGGAATTAAAAGACATTCCAGTAATATCTCAGTTTTCAGATGTATTTCCAGAATAATTGCCAGGGCAACCTCCAGATAGAGAAGTGGAATTCAGAATCCATTTAATACCAGGAACAACACCGATTGCCAAAGCACCTTACCGTTTGGCACCCGCAGAAATGCAAGAATTAAAAAAACAATTAGATGAATTGTTGAAGAAAGGATTTATACAGCCAAGTTCGTCGCCATGGGGAGCGCCGATACTGTTTGTTAAAAAGAAGGATGGATCAATGCGTATGTGCATTGACTACCGTGAATTAAACAAGGTCACGATTAAGAATCGGTATCCATTACCAAGAATCGATGATCTGTTTGATCAACTACAAGGAGCTCGATTTTTCTCTAAAATCGATTTAAGGTCAGGATATCATCAATTAAAGGTACAGGAAGAGGTCATTCCTAAGACCGCTTTCAGAACAAGGTATGGTCATTATGAATTTATTGTCATGCCATTTGGTTTAACCAATGCCCCAGCTGCATTTATGGACATGATGAACCGAATATGTAAGCCATATTTGGATAAATTCATAATTGTCTTTATAGATGATATTCTAATTTATTCTAAGAATAAAGAAGATCATGCAAAGCATTTGCACGCACTTTTAAGTTTATTAAGAAAGGAAAAACTTTATGCTAAATTCTCTAAGTGCGAATTTTGGTTAGAACAGGTACAATTCCTTGGACATTTAGTTAATCATGAAGGAATTCATGTGGATCCAACAAAAATCGAGGCGATTACTAAATGGAAAACCCCTGAATCACCAAATGAGGTTAGAAGTTTCTTAGGATTGGCCGGTTATTACAGAAGATTTATTCAAGATTTTTCTAGAATAGCCATTCCCTTAACTAAGCTAACCTGTAAATCTGTTAAGTTCGAATGGGGAGTAAAGCAAGAAGAAGCCTTTAGAATTCTTAAGCAAAGATTAACTCATACACCCATACTAGCATTACCAGAAGGAGCTGGAGACTTTGTTGTCTATTGTGATGCTTCTAAGTTAGGTTATGGATGTGTATTGATGCAACGTCAAAAGGTTATATCTTATGCATCTAGACAACTTAAGAATCATGACGAGAATTATTCAACTCATGATCTAGAATTAGGAGCTATAATTTTTGCTCTTAAGATTTGGAGACCTTACCTTTATGGTAGTAAGTTTACCATTTTCACTGATCATAAGAGTTTAAGGTATGTTTTCAAACAAAAGGAATTGAATATGAGACAAAGACGCTGGATGGAGATGCTTAGTGACTATGATTGTGATATCCAGTATCATGAAGGAAAAGCAAATGTAGTAGCAGATGCTTTAAGTAAAAAATATCATGAAAAGCCAAAAAGAGTACGTTCTCTTAAATTAAATCTGCAAGTAGATTTAAATGATCAGATAAGAGAAACACAAGAATCAGTAATCAAGGATGATTCTGAAAAATTAAAAGGTATGCTAAAAGAATTGGAGCAAGGAATAGATGGAATTTGGAGATTCCATAAAAACAGAATGTGGATACCTAAATTAGGAAACATGCGCCATCGTATATTAGAAGAAGCCCATAAGTCTAAGTATACGATGCATCCAGGAAGTGATAAAATGTACCAGGATTTAAGGAAAAAATTTTGGTGGATAGGAATGAAAAAGGACATAGCAGCCTATGTATCTAAATGTTTAACTTGTTCACAAGTTAAAGCTGAACACCAGAAACCCTCAGGTTTGTTACAGCAATTAGAAATACCAGTTTGGAAATGAGAATTTATAACAATGGATTTTTTTTACTAAATTACCCAAAACAAAGAAAGGAAATGATACAATCTGGGTGATTGTAGATAGGCTAACTAAGTCAGCTCATTTCCTACCAATGAAGGAAACTTTCAGTATGGAACAATTAGCTAAACTATATGTAAATGAAATTGTTTCTTTACATGGTATTCCTTTATCAATTGTTTCTGATAGAGATAGTCGATTTACTTCTCATTTTTGGTCAAGTTTCCAAAAGGCAATGGGAACCAAGTTAAAGTTAAGCACAGCTTATCATCCTCAAACGGATGGACAAAGCGAAAGGACAATTCAGACAATGGAAGATATGCTTAGAGCTTGTGTAATTGATTTCGGAGGTAATTGGGACGATCACTTACCTTTAATAGAATTTTCTTATAATAATAGTTATCACAAA
Organism: Helianthus tuberosus; assembly: GCA_030545235.1. Lineage (NCBI taxonomy): Eukaryota > Viridiplantae > Streptophyta > Magnoliopsida > Asterales > Asteraceae > Helianthus > Helianthus tuberosus. Next base: position 23,340,460 of record CM060447.1, on the reverse strand, counting down.
CGTATCAATGCTGCACCATTCGAAGCACTTTATGGACGAAAGTGTAGAACCCCAGTCTGTTGTGCAGAAATTGGGGAAAAGCAACTATCTGGACCTGAGATAGTGCAAGAAACAACTGACAAAATTATTCAAGTCAAGGAACGACTAAAAGCAGCACGTGATAGACAGAAAAGTTATGCTGATAACAGGCGAAAACCATTGGAGTTTCAAGTAGGAGATAAAGTATTGTTGAAAGTCACTCCTTGGAAAGGAATAGTAAGATTCATCAAACGGGGAAAGCTAAGTCCCAGGTATGTTGGACCTTTTAAGATTATTAGAAGAATAGGACCTGTAGCCTATCAGCTACAACTGCAAGAGGAAATGGCAGGAATACATGATGTGTTTCATGTATCTAATCTGAAAAAGTGTTTAGCTGATGAATCATTGATAGTACCTCTTAAGGATATAGAGGTAAATGAACAACTCAAGTTTGTAGAAAGGCCTCTACAGATTGAAGACAGGAAAGTCAAGAATCTCAAGCACAAGAGACTAGTTCTAGTCAAAGTGAAGTGGGATTCCAAAAGAGGACCTGAATACACATGGGAACTTGAATCTGAAATGCAAAGAAAATATCCGCATTTGTTTCAGTAGATCTCGAGGACGAGCTCTAAAACAAGGTGGGGAGAATGTAACAACCCTCGGTAAAACCAACACCCTTATAATATTTCCGACACTCAAGTATATTATAAAATGTCCCAATATGTCTTTATATACACCCCGTATGTGAAAACCGAGCCCGAGATACAATATAGTATTTAAATAAAATATAAAAGTTTAAATCTAGGGCTGAGGCGGGCCGCGTAGACCCACCCCAACCATTTACACGGGCGGTTTGAGGGTGTAGACTGGAGTTCGTTGACTTCTATAGTTCAGGCGGGCTGCGTGAGATATCGATTAAGCTTACGCGGGCCGCTAGAGATCATCAAATGTGGAGACATCCTAGGCCAACACGTGTCGACATCGTGGCGGACCTACACATCGACTCAGCCAAGCTATTATGTTGACCAGGGTTGACGCGGAACGCGTAACCCTGGCCTATGTTTTACGCGGGCCGCGTGAGGACTAGAATCAGGCACCATATAAGCAGACGACGGGTTTTCACTTTCCGTCGTTCATTCTTTCTTTCTCAACTCGAATTTCTGAAGTTATAAGCATAATAGTCGGGTATTATACCCCTAATTAGCGAGGTTCTGCTCCGTTGTAAGTATTATAACCCCAGTTTTGTAACAGTTACGCTGCCCGATTGATTTAGGGTTCCGTAACAACTGTCGTGGTTCTGCCCGACGTAGTTGTTGGAATGCCGTCTCGGGGAGGGTATCATTAATATTTTCAAAGGGTTATGATACTAACCATGTACATTTGAATAAATTATAGATTATATCCAGGAAACCCTCACGAGAAGTCTAAGATAGCAATGTGAGTTTATCCTCTTTTTGTTAACCTTTTTGTAATATTTTACAAAACCTTAAATGTTTTACAATGTGATTAAGCAGTGATTGAGTCTTTGTAGTTCTTCAATTACTGTCGGTATTATGGGGTTTTGTATACAAAATTTATTACTTGCGAGTAGTAAGTCGGAATGACAGTACGTTACCATTGGACGACGAGTTAGCCAATGTGTAATATGACCCACAAGTCAAGGATTGACAGTACTGAATGAGTAATTGTGTAGAAATAAACAATGTGATCGCTCTCAATACTGTGTTAATTGATAAAATGTTTCTTGATTAAACTGGGATTCACTCACCAGTATTTCCCGCTGACAAAATATTTTTAAAACATGTTTCAGGTAACACAATGTGAAAGCCAACTGGGAAAAAGCTAGCCCGAGAGCACTGACGGCTTGGAAAATAAGTGGCTATAAAAGTTACCTAAAATACGATGTTTTAAATTCAATAAAATAGGGTTTGTCCCTATAAATGTACTGTAATAAGAAACTTGGGTTTTGCCCATGTGTTTATTAATATCAATTATGGTGGTTTTACTCTGATAAACATTTCCTAACTACGATCCTGATGTAAATTCCGCTGCAAGATTTAACCAACCTGATACCACTAAACTCTGAGTTCGCGTCCACCTGTTCCCGGGACAGATAAGGGATCGGGGGTTGCGACAATATTACACTTGTCAAGATCTTGTTCTTCTCAAGTTAGTATAAATAGGCCGTGAGTCTTTCATTTTCACTGGCAGCATTTCTTTCTATCCTTCTCTTATGGGGACTCCTGATCATAAGGAAGCCTATTCTAGTTGAAAAGATTGCTAGGACCCTTTGTAAGTGTTCCTAGCCACTAGTGTTGGTGCACTACATCTGTTGATTCCGTCTAGGTGTCTAGGATCAGGTCTTACGTCGTATTGTATAGCATAGGGCACGTTTTACGAGAAAACAGGAGTATGTATAGGTGTTACATGTCTGGTCCGCTCATAGGGACATAGGGATGTTGGTCCGCTTATTTGGCAGTGTGGATCGCTTATGTGTACATGTCTGGTCCGCTCATATGGACATGTGTCACAAGAGCGGACCTAACAGTCTATATATAGGTGGTATTAGGGCGATCCACATAAGATGTATGTGAAATTCCACACCGAAGCTCTGCCGGTGTGAAGATTGAGCTGTAAAACGTTTCATATCAATAAAACAAGCAGTTAGGAGAAAGAACAAGCTATATCTACTTGCATTTCTTATTATTCCGCATCTGAAACGCAAGAGATAACCTCTGAACGACTCGTTTGGGTCAGCAAACGATCATACAAGTGGTATCAGAGCTTGGGAGGAGGTTTTCTGCAGATTGTAGCTGTTTTTCATCATTTCTTCTCACTTCTACACCTTCTTTTACTGATTCGGGAAGATTTCACGGTCGGAATTCGCTCAAATTTTCACAGCTTATGCGCAATAGTATCAAGATAAACCCTGGAAAGTTTGAAGCCAAAATTCGAAGTTTTAACGAGTCAAAACATGTTCGATATGTGGTCCGCTCGAACGTACAGTCTATAGGTCCGCTCATTCGTACAGTTTTGGTTCTGGTTCGCTCCAAATTAGTAATCTTGGACCGCTCGAACGAACAATTTTCTGGACCGCTCCAAAGACATCTTGGATCGCTCATTTGGACCGCTCTTAAGACATTTATTTTTTTGGATCGCTCATTTGAACAGTCTCTGGTCCGCTCGAACGGACATTGTTGCTGGACCGCTCCAAAGGATATTTCTGGTTCGCTTCAAGAACAGGTCACATTCAGGTCCGCTCCAGTGTATATTTCTGGTCCGCTCCAAAGCATCATTTCTGGTTCGCTACAAAGCATCATTTCTGGTCCGCTCCAAAGCATCATTCTGGTTCGCACCAAAACATCATTCTGAGTTGGTTCGATCTTCTGTCATTTGCTTTGAAATACGTGTTAAGTCAGTATGGATTCCGAATTCTACAACGCATTTGCCTCATCGACTACTCCAGCCGCAATTGCTCAAGCAATGAATTTAGAAAACGAGACGGGAACGACTCAAAAACCCCCTAAATTGATGAACATTGAGGAGTATTATGGATGGAAGGATCGGTTTGAAAACTGGGTTCAGGCAAATCATCTCAGATCGTGGGAATGCATATTGAAGAAGTACACATTGCCTCGAACAGATTTGCAAGTCATCAAAGAAATATCCGAGTTCACTGATCAAGAACGAGCAATGTATAGAGCTGAGAAAATGATGATTAGTTTGTTGCAGCAGGCGATAAAAGAAGATATATTCATCCTGTTACAGCACGACAAAACTGCTAAGTCAATTTGGGATACGCTAAAGGTCAAGTTTGAGGGAAGCGAAAACATGATCAAAAGCAAGAAAGCGTTACTAAAGAAAGAATTTGATTTGTTTAGTAGTTTGCCGGGAGAGGATACTAAAAAGCTAATCGAGAGATACTGTCATTTGGTGCGATCTTTATCTATGTTGGGTGTTGAAAAAGGTCATGAGGAGTGGGTGGATAAATTGGCGGACGCGTTACCTCAAAAGGAGTGGGGAACGTATTTGATGATTTTGAAGAATACTGGTGTGTATGATGGGTTGACAATCTCACAGTTTATAGAGAAAATTGAGAGTCAGGATCTTGAACAGCAGAAGATTGCGAGGATGAATAGTCCGAGTGGTCAACAGGATGTGAAGATGTACTACAGGGGTAGTATTCCAGCCACTGAGTCTGAAAGAAGTCCGAAAATTCAAACTGCTTTCAGTGCTGGTGATTCATCTGAGAAAGCTGATCAGGGTTCGAACAAAAATAGCAGCGGGTTTTCATCGTTTCCGAGTGTGAATCCGAAAGAGACTAACACAAGTTTTCAGTCTCAGAGTACAAAAACAGGAAATGGATACGTGATTCAATGCAACATAGTTCTCAACCTTCCAGAAGGTCAAAGCTTCTCTGAAGACACTGCTAAAGACCATATGGCACTTCTGGGTTCAGTACTGTTATCCTATGAAGGTCTTGTTGCTGGTCGGATCGGCAATCCTATGCTTACCAAAGAGGATTACGATCAGATAGACGCCGAAGAGATGGAACTTATGGATATCAAATGGTGTCTCGCAAGTGTTCTTCGACGAGCTGAGAAATTCAAAACCATTACTGGGAGAAATGACTTTCTAGATGCTCATGTATCAACTTTAGGTTTTGATAAATCTAAAGTTACTTGTTTTCGATGCAGGGAGAAAGGTCATTTCAAACGGGAGTGCAAAGGAAGAGAAGCTAGCGGAGCACAGAATCCATTCGGGAAAGATGATTACTACCGCAAAGCTATCTATCAACAAGTCGGTCAATTCCAAGAACCACAAACAGCTCACGGGAGAGAGATTAAAGACCCCAAAAGAGCATGTTTGGTAGATTTCAGCTGGAGTGATTACATATCATCTGAAGGCAAAGCAGCACGCATTATCGATCAAGATGATGAGAAACTACCAGAAGGTTTCAGATGGGATATGTTTGTGGATGAAAAGGGAGAGTTCAAAGCGTTCATTGCCAAGATCGTCCGAGAGCCAGATTTGTTTGCTACTTGGATGAGATCTATCGGGGAGAATGTGAAAAGTGAAGATGAAAAGTCTGTGTCAACCGATGAAGGGTCAGATAGTACTGATAAACTTTCAGAGAGATCTGGAGCAATTTCAGAAGGTTTAGATGAAAGTCTACAGAGTTCAGATGAAGATGTACAGAATGAGTTTGTTTCAGAAAAGGCAGTTGTTTTTGATAAAACACCGTCTGATTTTAATAAATCAGATGATGATTCTGATAAATCTGTAAAATTTGATCAATCACCAGATCATAGCAGTAGTGATGATGAGGAAGAAAAACATATAAATGTTGCCAAATCTCATCTTTCTCCTGAAAGTTTTCATTTCTATTTTGCAGATCGAGTAGAGAAACTAAAGGAGAAAAGAGCTGCTAAAGAACAACAAACTGAATCTGATAGTAATGTTCAGAATGCTGAAAGT